>CAUYRT010086076.1:0-37274 GCA_963574885.1 Lepilemur ruficaudatus | reverse complement strand
GCCACCATGCCCGGCTAATTTTTTCTATATATATCTTTAGTTGGCCAATTAATTTCTTTCTTTCTATTTATAATAGAGACGGGGTCTCGCTCTTGCTCAGGCTGGTTTCGAACTCCTGACCTTGAGCAATCCGCCCGCCTCGGCCTCCCAGAGTGCTAGGATTACAGGCGTGAGCCACCGTGCCCGGCCAACATTGATTTTAAAGGTAAAGAAAGTAAGGCATAGCCAGGGTCACACGCCTAGTAGTGTCTCTCTTCTACTAAGACCTTTAAGCAAAGTGGCAAACATAAACGACTACAAAGTCAGCTACAGAAAATAAACCCAATTAGTACAGATTAAACAGCCCGGGTCTAGAAGTATAAAACTAAGAAATGGAGAGGAACAACTGTGGCATTTACTGCATTTCAGGGAAGTTGTTCAGCTGATATGGGTCCAGTGTTATCAAACCTTTAGATTTTTCAAGAGAAACTGGAATTTTTAAATTTTTATGTAAGATTAACTAGTAACCAATTAAAACAATTTTTTTAAAAGAAATCCACTGTGTGGGCCAACAGGTTCACACATCAATCAGGTTGCAGCCTCATGGCGGGGTCTCAGACTCAACGTGAGTCTCTAATGATGACTGATCTCAACAGTTAGGATATACTCTACTATCGCTGCAAGTGGCGATCACTGAGTACAAGACACCAGTGAGACTATCTTCTGATTTTCATGGTAAATGAAAGAGGAAAAAATAAAGAAGAGTCAAGGCAATGGAGTCAGAAATAATTTGATAATGGGAATTTAAAAATTAGTATTTCCAAAAAATACTGAGATTTTTTTTCTAACAAGAACTGACAAAAGGAAAAAATATTAAAAAATGAAAAGGTCTGCTGTTCTCTGCGAAGAACTTTTACTTATAAAGAAAAAGTAATTTTGTATAATTATAGAGAATACCAAAATAAATAAATGAAACTTGTTAGAATTTGCAAAGTCCATCAATTAAAGCTATATAAAGCTAAAGAAAATGATGTTTAGTAAGTATCTGTGTTGTTACAGAACAATTAGACAAAACTGAGCTCTAATCTATGTCGGAAACTCAAAGGCAGAATAGTTTGAAAAGAACAGCATGTTAAAATGAGAATTCCATTTTGTAAGAGTTATACATTTGAAACTGGAATTCACATAACAATAATTAAAATTCCATGAAAGAGAACACAATATGAAGTATGGTGTATTGAATTCCACCAGGAATTCTAAAACCTAATTCAAGCTCAACATGGATATAGACTGTTTTGTTCTCCACTGGGCATACAGGGCTTTCAGAGTACAGGTATTCAATAACTATTCATGCACTCAATGAATAATGATGATAAAATAAACATTCTGAGGTCTCAGTAGGCTAAGATCAGCAATTTCCTACTGAATGTACAAAGATGTTTGAATTATGATGACTAAAATACTCTAAGAACTGCCATAACAATTTTTTTTTTAACATCCTTATTCAAATAAACATACTCACTGCAGTGTCCCGGGTGTGTGTTCCTTCTTGACAGGTATAGAAATCTGTGGTTCTGGTGAGGGACGAGGCACTGATGGTTTCGAAGCAGGTGACGGAGGACCTACATCTTTGGGAATTTCAACATGTTTCCAATCTTCTCCTTCTTCAACCATCAAGCCAATTAACGAACCTAGTCGTATATTTTTAGTTCCTTCTTCAACCTATGTTAAAAAAAAATTGTAGAAATGGAAAGGCTCATGACTATAGTAGCTTATTCCTTTGTTGGGTAATTCTGCACTGGTTAGAAAGATCTTTTAATATGAGATAAAAGCTGCTTCCAAGACAGCTTGCTTTCACCTTCCACCCACCACCTTCTCCCACTTACACCTTCCTTTACCACTCTCCCTATTCCAGTTACTAATGCTACCTCCTGAAATAAAGGAAGAATCTAGAATCTCTCCTCTTTCTAACAGCCTTCAAATATATAACAGCTATCATTATCATTTTCTTTTTTTTTTGGTAGAGATGGGGTCTCACTATGTTGCCCAAGCTGGTCTGGAACTCCTGGCCTCAAGCAATCAGTCCATCTTAGCCTCCCCAAGTGCTAGGATTACAGGTGAGATCCAATGCACCTAGCATCTTCTTTTTTCATGTTAATTCATACAAATCTAAAACAGGAGATTTTGGTTACATATCTCAACTATTTGTCTTTCCTAGATAGTTTCTATACAATGGCTTTAGAATTCCAAGAGCTCAGAAGGAATTAATTCCCCCAAAATTTGCTTTATTAAAATGTAAAGCAAAATCTTTTCAGTAAACGCAGTCTCTAGAAAAAAAGAACACTCCATATATAGACAGAATTGGTTAACCATTCTCGTAAACGTTAAGTATAGTTTTTACATCTTTCTTTATATTTACTTCTTTCTCTGTATCTACTTAACAAAACCTAAAAAATAAAACCTAAATAAGATTGAAGATGATTTTTTTAAAAAATTAAGATAAATATATTTTAAGCATTTCAGTAGCATTAATTTATAAAGAAAGGGCTGATTCTAATTTACTTACTAAAAGAAGTCCCTAGAAAATGGTCAGATAACAATATTTTATAAGTTCAGCACTGGAAGATGTTATACTTTAAAAATTTTCTATTATTTCTTTTCAATTACTCTAAATGAGATTCATTACAGATATATTTAATGAACAATAGAATGCTAGGCTGCAGGATGTTCACTAATATAGTAATTACAAGGAAAAGCATAAGTTCTAGAACGAGTTTGACACTTCAGAGTAACACTAATTGTGATGCTTATTAGTATGTTCATTATTCTTAAAATAATAAGGCGTAAGTTCTGAGGGTTAGGAAACTTTCTAAGTTTACTAATTACTAATGGGAAAGAATTGGAGCAATGCTTAATGAGACAAAAGTGTTGGGGGAAAAAATAATACAAAATCCTCTCAAGACTAAGGAAATAAATCCCTAAAAAGAGAAAAATAAGCTATAATTTCTAATCATTTCAAAAATGTGGGCTAAAACTAAACACTAGAGTTTTAGTGTTTAGAATTTTAGAGGTTATTTTTAATGTTTAGTTTTACATTATCCCCTGCTTTTTAATAAGCTCAATTATCCAGCTCCCTGGTTCTGGAAGTAAAAATCACTTACATGTATTCCTAGAAAAATCATTTTATTATGTGTGCTAATATGAGAATTATTCCACAATGAAAGAGAAAGGTGATAAAAGTGTAAGTCTTGCTAGTCGTTGCAGGTGGGAGTGGGAGGTATCGTGGGGTGGAAAGACAAAAAACAAAACACTAGTAATATCACCTTAATTTTTTTTTCAATTTTCCCCGATAAAATTGCATACATTGTGTTATGAATATGCTCCTGTTCCCATTACCCAAAAGCATGTGGAATAACAATAAAGCCACAAAGGCCTAAAATATACATACAAGCTTTTCTTTGGCAAGGAAATAGCTGAGACACTAAGGCTGCTATCAACTATATCCACCCCTGCCCCCACCTTTTGCAGAGCATTAGGAGCCAGATGAATAGGCATTGCTGACCCACTGACATGGCTGGCAATTTGAAATGCATTACTAAGCAGCTAAGTGGAAAATACTATCAATTCTGGAAGACTTTCACAGCCAAACAATTTAGAACTAGGGCCAAGAACACAGCCTGCCAAAAGCACACACAATACATGTAGCTAGGTTTATGACATATGGTAATTCAAGCAATATTTTTCAAAATGCTGCATCTATTTGTCAAGAAAACTATTTTTGGTATAACTATTTATATTTTCTTAGTTATAAGGGTATGAAAATTTTAGCCTCTGATTCATATTTCCTACAAGTAAGTTAACTATTTTTTTAACATGTATTTCAACCTGGCTGTTAATAGCACAGATGACAAGTAAAGAAAATTTGACATATTAGGATTCCAAAAATAAAACGTAAGTGGCTAGAAAAAAAAAGAGAAATAGAATTTGCTTGTAAAAACCACAATAAAAGACTGTTATTAGATTTACATCTAATTAGAGTATCACGTTCCAGAGTGTGGTCTTTGAACACACAAAGGAAGGCATCGTATCCATGCCCGAAGCAGAGATGAGCCGGTGGATCAGAACTAAAAACACATCAATTAACAAGGGACTGCTTAGATGTACAGCTTATCTGTACAAATCAAACTGTAAAGGTGCAAAGGGATACTTATTGTCCAGTGACAACCAACCAATGCAAATTATTAGGCAAACACACTGACTGACATGAGGGCTAACGGTCACCAAGAGCTGAGTAAACAACTGTAGTAATGGGAAAAGCAACACTTACTGAGCACTTGGTAACAGGTCTTGGGATGAGTGTACGTGCTCTCTCTCATAATCTGCCCTACTATCATCCCCTGACGTAGGTAGTATTATCATCATCTCCACTTTACTATGAAGAAAAAGGCAGAGACTAAAGAATTTGCTAATTATTAAAAAACAGATAACTGGTGAAACATTTTAGCTATATGAATTAGTCAGCAGTGTGACTCTTAGCTGCTGCCCCATACTATCTAGTAAATGTGAAGTTAAGAAACAAACATGCTTGTTGGCTCCATCAGTGAATATACCACACAATTCTAAATAGTCATGATTTTACCATATGTGGCTTTAAGCAATTCATTTCACTTATTTTTCACAGAGCTCTAATATTCCATTACAAAAACAACATACACATTATAGAAAATTTAGAAAATAGAAAAAATAGGCTATTAGACCTTAACACTAAAACATTTTAAACACTTGAAATAAAAATGTATTATTGTAGTAAATAATACAACATTATAAATAAAGAGGTAAAAACAAAAGGTAACTTTATTTCAAGGAACTCTACATTTAAGAAAGCTTCATCTTGTTGTTGAAGGTAACCAAAATAGAAACTTACCACTATTTTGGCCAAGATGCCATCATCGCTTGCATCTAAGGTAACCACAGCTTTGTCTGTCTCAATTTCACATAACGCATCACCAGCACTCACAGCTTCACCTATAAAACAAGACTAGGTTTGTTTTGCTTTTTAAAATATCAATATCGCCCTGACTTCACACTACACAATTCATCCATGTAACAAAAAAACACTTGTTCTCCCTAAATCTATTGAAATTAAAAAAAAACTTAGGAAAAAAAATATCAATATTAGTATAAGTGTGTACTGTATAAAATGTGAATAAATGCCAAAATATTCTGTAGCTATTTCTGGGCTGTGGAAATACAAGTAATTCTCATAGCGTGTGTGTGTGTGTGTGTTTATATGTGTGTATATGTGTATGCTTTGTTGTGTTTTCCAAAAGCTCTACAATGGACATAAATTTTATTTGTTATAATAAAAAAAACTATGATAAAGATTACCGAGCAAATATTAAAAATGAAACGGCACTTTGGAGATAACAGCAACAAATGCGTATTCACCACTAAACAAATCAATTCCAGCCTCCACGTCTCCCCCTTTTCATATACTTTGACTATTAGTCCACGAAGAACAATTTACAATTAATAGCTCTTCTGGACTAACATCTTATGGCAAGTTCAGAAACCCTGTTGGCACCATATAGCATAAATGAATATAGCATGTAAAGCATAAAGAGAGAAAAATAAAGACACAGCTGAGGCCAAATAAGGATCATTTCTGTGCAACAAAAAAGATCTTGCAAACTCAAAAATGTTGAGCAGGACCTGAAGCTATAGATCCACTGGTTTCTGGATGTAGAAGCAGGTTTGGGGTGGTTTCCTTTGGGGATTAAAGGGAACCAAAAGTAGCCTGCTGGATATAAGGGACTCATATCAGATTCACTACTTGAAGGTAGGGCTAAGTCAGGGTTCTTCTTTCATAGTACGAGGCTGATAAAAAAAAAAAAAAAGCATTCAAAACCTACTGACTGAGACTACGGTTTTGTTAGGCAGATAGGTAGGATCTCCAGGTTCTCTAGGGACAAGGGTGCCCTGCTTTGGTGCTGCCCCACCCTTAATCCTATCCTGAGCAACTGCCACACCTGGGGAAGGAGGGAACACTTTACCAATCTCGGAAATTTCCCAGCCTAGACATAACAGGATTTGGAAAGTGACCCAGAGTAACCTAAGGCTAATTATTATGTCATTAGCTTAAATCTACATTGTGGTTCATCCCATCCCCAAGGTAGAGCTTTTAGAGAAGGGAGCTTATGTATGCAGATACAACCTTGAGATCATACGGTAACATCCCATACTTCCCAAAGTCCTTCCTCAGAATAGGCCAATAAAAGGAAACAACTTGAGAATTCCCAGAGAATCAGTTAGTAAGTCAGTCAGTCAGTCTTTCTCCATCTGCAGAGACAGACCTGTCTCATTTTATAATAAAAACCTACTCATGTGAAACTGCTTCCTGTTTGTGGTCACTCCGTCGCACTGGCCCTGCTTGTGATTTCTTTTCCAAGCAAGAAGCCAAAGAACTAGGATGACAGTCCACCAAGAGGCTGGACCTAAAACTCTGGAGTGTCTGGTCATTCTTTGGCCAAGAGCACACCAAGCACCGAGAGCAGACTGCCACCTTGACAATTTTAATCACAAACTGTGGGTCTAGGAAGGTGAGAGACAAAAACACTGCCTCAGTACCAGGAACTGAGGCAGCCACCCTCTGGCTCCAGGAATGTATCTGCCAGTAACTCCCAAATCAATAGCAAAATCCCGGAGTTCGGGGTGGAAGGTAGGGTGAGGGATGGTTAGTAGGGGAGACATTGAAACAAAAAAGAAAACTTCCACTCAAAAGTAAATTCCAAAACAAAGTTCTGAGACATATGAAGAAATCTGATGCTAAGAAGCAAGTCACAAAAATCAATAAATGGAACAAAAATTCGTTTCAGAAACAGTTTATTTAGTGCAATCTGTCAAAGATTATAAAATAAGCATCTTGAAGATGTTCAAAAATATAAATGAAAGTGGAAGAGCCACACAAGAGCAAGAAATAAAAAAAAATAATGTACAGAAATAAAATATCAGGTAAAAACTAATTGGAAATCTTGAAAATAAAAAATTAAGTCATCGAAATAAAAAGAAACAATCAATGAAAAATTGGTTGTGAAACAGTGAATTAGTAAACTGAAAGGTAACCTGGAACTTAATATGGGTAGACAAAAAGATAAAAAACAAAACAGGAAAGAGCACTTAAGTGACATACATTGTGGCTGCGATGTTTGCTAATGGAGTCCCAAGGGTAGAGACTGGTGGAGAAGCAACGTGTGAAAAGACAACTGCTGAGAATGTCCAGAACTAGAGATATGCATCCTCACAATGAAAGAGCTCTGCATGAGTTTAGTACTGACTAGGAGGGGGCACAAGTGAGCCTTATAGTTTGCTAGAAATGTTCTAAATCTTGACCTAGGTAGTGGTAACATGGGTATATGTGTACATAAAACTTAATTGAGCTTATATTTTATGCAAGTTAGATCTTGATAAAACATTAAACAGAAGAAAAAGAGTACTAGACTATAAACATGAATCCACATTAAAAATGCATAGCAATATTAATAAAAAATATAATCTTGAAAGTTATCAGAGGGAAAATATAGTTTATCTCAATGGAATGAGACTGAGAACACACTTCTCAGCAGCTACAATAGAGTCAGAAAAGAATGAAGGAAGATCTTCAAAAAGCTGAGGAAAAATAACTGTCTAGAATTTTATATACAGCCAAACCATCATTCAAGAGTGAAGGAAAAATACTCTTTAGACATACAAAGGGAAAAAAATTTACCACCTATTGAAGATCTCTTAAAAGGGCTCTTACTAGATGCAGTTGATCAGCAAGAAAAGAGGACACAGAGGACCCATGGGATACAAGAAAAAAAATTGCTAAAATATTAACTATTAACCATACAAAAAGTAACATTTGAGGGTTTAAAAAATGTAAAACTCAAACTCTAAAAAACAGTAAGATATATAAGGGATGTTTAGGAGATAAGACATGCTAACGACTTTGGTACAATTACGAGGAAAAAATATCGGCAAAATTTAATTTAAAAATAGAAATACAATCTACAGGATTAAAAAAAGTAGAGGAAAAACATAAAATAACAATGATGATCATGTAACTGAAGGGAGGCAAATTAAAAGAAAAAAGCAGAGAATAAACAAAAGATGGCAGAAATACATCCAGGTATATCAGTAATCACAGTAAATACAAATGGATTAAAATCACCTATTAGAAGCAGAGATTATAAAAACAGATACAAAAATAAAATTTGGGTAAACGTAGTTTACAAGAGATAGACTTAAAACAAGAATAAAAAATAAAGGGATAGAAAAATATTTAACATACAAATACACCTCCTCACACACACAGCAAAAACACATGATGCAGGATTGAAGATATGGATTGAGGCCTTACATGCAGTGGGCTCACACCTGTAACTCTAGCACTGGGGGAGGCTGAGGCAGGAAGACTGATTGAGCTCAGGAGTTGAAGACCAGCCTGAGCAAGAGTGAGACTCCATCTCTACTAAAAATAGAAAAATTAAAAAATAGAAAAATTAGCCTAGTCAGACACCATGGCACATGGCTGTAGTCCCAGCTACTTGGGAGGCTGAGGCAGGAGGATCACTTGAGCCCAAAACCTGAGGCTGCAATGAGCTATGATGACACCACTGCACTCTACCCGGCACGACAGAGTGAGATTCTGTCTCGTAAAAAACGAAAAGAAAAAAGACATGGTTTGAAAATAAATATAAAAAAAAAATAGCTGAAGTAGCAATATTAACAGGAGAACACAGTAAGAGAACATGAAGGAAAATCTAAAACACTAAGCTAACAAATATGTTCTGAAAGTTCACTGTACAGAAACTATTCATTGTATCTCAAGATGCTCAGAGTTATATCATCAGTTAAAACAATTCAGAGACATGAATATAAATTATTTTAATAAAATAAACTTATCTGTTAGATGAGATTCATTGGTCACCTAAAAGGTACCTCATCTAACTCCTAAGAGATGTCCCTAGCCAACAAATATTTACTGAAAGTGTATTGGGGAACTAAGGATACAGCAGTGAACAGCAACAACAAAGACTTCAGATTCTAACCTCAAAGAGCTTGTTTAATATCTTGTGACAAACAAATTGGAAATTACAGTGGGATGAGGTGTGAGGTGAAGTCAGGATGCTTTGTGAACATTCAAAACTAATTCAGTTTTTGGAAGATGAGAGAAGGCATCCTAGAATAAAATGACATTGAATTTGAACCTGAAAAGGGGAGGAGGAGACAAGTAACAGGGCAGTGATACAGGCAGAAGGCAACATAGCCAAAGCCCTGGACACAAAGAGAACATGGAACTTTGGAGGAACTGGCAGACAGTATGTGAGAGAAGTGGTAAGATTATGCTGGTAAAATAAACAGGAATAGAACAAAAATGACTTCTGTATGTTATACAGAGAAAGCTACAGTGCCAGATCATATCATACTCCTTTATATGACAGATGTTTTCATAGTTAAAACAGATTATTTCAAAAGGAAAAAAAAAAAAATCACACTCTTATAAGTTTCTGCTGTAACCATGGGAGAAACTACTAAACTAGGCAACCTAGCAATCAAATACTTCTTAGATGTCTAGAAAATAAATTCTGGCCACAGGAAAACAGATAAAATAAATGTTATATCAATTGTGTCCACCTATATTCAAATTCCAATCACCCTTTAAGAACTATCTACAAATTCTACTTCAGCCCTCTAACTTTCTCTGAGTGACTCAACCTACATGATTTTGTTCCTGTTTCTAAATTCCTACGGTAGTTATAATTAATTTGAAAAGAATCACAAATTACATTATAAAATGTTACGTTACTGTTAATTATTATTTTAAGATTAGAGTTTCTTGTATTTACTTAGACCAGTGTTCCCCAACCTTTTTGGCACCAGGGACCAGTTTCATGGATTGTGCAGGGGGGATGATTTTGGGATGATTCAAGTGCATTACATTTACTGTGCAGTCAAACTTTTCTGCTAACGATAATCTGTATTTGCAGCTGCTCCCCAGTGCTAGCATCAATGCCTCAGCTTCACCTCAGATCATCAGGCATTAGATTCTCATAAGGAGCGCGCAACCTAGATCTCTCCCATGCACAGTTTACAGTAGGGTTCATGCTCCTATGAGAATCTAATGCCACTGCTGATCTGACAGGAGGTGGATGGAGCTCAGGCGGTGACGCAAGTGATGGGGAGTGGCTGTAAATACAGATGAAGCCTCACTGGCTTGCTCACCGTCACCTCCTGTTGTGCAGCCTGGTTCCTAACAGGCTACAGACTGGTACTGGTCCACAGCCCAGGGGTACAGATTAGAAGCTTCTTCACAATAGGAATAGGATACACTGTAAGTGCTTTATATTCTCCCCATTCCCCAGGTCTCAGGCCACTGCCCCACACATAATGAATTTTAGATTAAAATGCTTTAGAAAAAAATGACAACAATTTCACAAATCCTTATTTCCTCATAAGGTATACATCGAACTGTCCTTTATATTTCTTTTGGTTCTAACATCTGCTTTGTAACATGTTTCTGACATTTAGAAAGATTGGAAGCCTTTTTTCTTTGTTTTTAATTATTCCTACATCTATTCATATAACAGACAATATGTGAGCTGTATGAAATTGCTGAGGTGGGGAGAGGAAAGGAGAGGGTGAAGGAGAGAGGGAGAGAAGAAACACACAGAAAAATCTATCTACGGTTGAATGACTTTTACCTGTGAACCATAGCAAGGTATAAAACATAGTATTATTATATATGAAAGAATTATCCCTAATTTATCACGAAACTAAGGTTCTATTAATAATCATAATGTAAATGCCAAAAGAAAATTTTGAGACTAACTAATGAACCATGAAGATTCCAAATCTACTGAGTTTCAGCTTTAATCAACAATTTAGTGCTATCATTTAGAAATGTTGCTTGGTAAAATAGGTATAAGGACCCTCTCCTAACTCAGACGTGAGTTTGATTCCAAGCTCTGACACTTACTAGTGATATTGACCAAGTTACTTAATCTCTCGGACTTGCAGAAAAATGATGAATGTATAGCTCTATAAAAAAATATCACGACACTGGAAGTGCTAACACTTCACATACATCTTTAGGTAACACTTTACAACATCTTTAGGTGAAAATAAAAATAAAACATTAACTATATAACCATTAGGAATTAAGACAAATTTTAGTTTCCTATTCCATATTATCATTTCTATTATAATAGATCATTCACCAAACACTGACGTATAAAGCATTGTACTATGCACTGGGTATCAAAACAACAATTAAGATACGGATCTGTCTACAAAGAGCTGAGTGGAGAAGAAAAGAGAAGACTGAGCAGCTAGGATAGAGGCTCACGGACAGCGAGAGGTGACAGACGGCTTCTCAGCTGCCATGTTGATGGCTGACTGGTTGCAGGAAGAGATGGCAGCCCTGGAGCGTTCCTGGCACCATCTTCTTGTGGTCCATGTCAGCGGCAGAGGTGGAGCGGGCCCAGAGGCAGACTGCGGGCCCCAGGAGGGGCCAGAGCAGAGGCCCGCCTGGGGGCCGCTCCCCAGCACCAACGCCAGCATCACTGTCCTGGTCCTTTGTCCAGATGGGCAGAGCCAGAGCTGAGGACTGCAGTACACAGAGAGAAAGGCTTCCCTTTCTCTTTTTAAATTCTAGGTATCAAGTATAGTCTTGGTCAGACACAGTTAATGATGATGTTTATTAACTAAACACATCCCGTGGCTTTCACAAAATAATTTTGTTCTGCCAAAAAATAAGAATTAAAGCCTCTATTTAAAAGATGTGTGGTGGTAGTGATAGAAGAGAGCTAGTTTTTAATCTGCAAGACCAAGTAAATCAGAGCTACAAGAACGTTAAAGAAAAAAGCTTCTTCTCAGTGCTGTGTTGAACCATAACAATAATCATTAGACAAAAAAATAATTGTTTACTCAACAAATATTTACTAGGGGCCTATTTACTAGGGGCCACTATGTGAATGACATTGTGTGAGACACTGTGATAAAAATAGTAATAAGATAAGACAGACCTGCTTCAAGAAGTTCCTAATCTGATTGAAGAAGAGTACAACAAGCAGACAATGCCAATCCCATCCAATTAGTACCTACAGCAGAATGGGACTACAGAGGAGGGATCCCTAGTCAGTGTTGTCAACCCTTTTCACTTCATCACACACAGAGAGGATTCGGGTCCTGTCCTAACGGCTGAGGCATGAGTAGCAACTTGAGAAGGGGCCTATTAGACAACGTTAACCTCCCACACATCCCTCTGGCCTTTTACACAAGACCTGTCCAGTGGCTATTGTGTTAGTTCACCACAGAACATTTCCATCACCACAGAAAGTCCTATAGAATATTACTGTACTCTATGATTCCATTCACCAATATTAAAATTCTGATATAATACCAATATTAGCAATCACTGTAGAAAAGTATAATAATGGAATGCAATTTAGTAATAAAGGGAATGAACTGCTGATAAATGCCACGACATGGATGAACCTGAATCACGCTAAATGAAGGAAGCCAGTCACAAAAGACCACATATGATTCTATTTACATGAAATGTCCAGGAAAGGCAAAATTTTAAAGACAGAAAGTAGGTCAAGATTGTCTAGGGCTAGAGATAGGAGAAGGAAGTGACTTCAATCAGGCAGCAGGGATCTTTTTGGGGTGACATAAGTGTTCTAAACCTGGATTGTGGTGATGGTTGCGCAACTTTACATACTTGCTAAAAATTACTGAATTGTGCACTTAAAATAGGTGAATGTATGGTATCTAAATTATGCCTCAATAAAACTGTGAAAATAGTGGTACACTGAAAATACAGACGCTGCTTGTAAAATGTATTTTTCAAAAGTTTTCCATTTTAGCACCACAAACATACACATATTCCCCAGAAATAATTGAAACCAAAGCCCCATCTACAGTACAATCCAAAGACCCATATAATTTTCCAGTGGCACTTAATGATATAGGATAAAGCTTCCTTCAAATGAATTTTATTGCTAGATTTTATAACAACACTATATTAGTTACAGTCTAAGACACTGGCAAAAACTAATTGGAATATGCCAAATCCCTTGTCTCATGACATAAGGAAGGGTCACGAAGAATGACAGTATCTGAAGGATAACACCAAGAAGAGCAGTGGCAAGCACCACTGTTAAGTGTGCTTACTATATATGTTCCAGGTACTGTGAGGCTACATACTTGATGGAATTATCTCAACCTGGTTTTGTTCCACAGTGCTTCATAACGGAGCAGAAAAGTCTTAAATAGCTCAAGAAAGAAAATAATGTTTTCCATACCCTCAAATATTCTCCCACAAAAGGAAAACAAGAATATTCTCTTCCTTTTATTATTTTAACAGATTTGACCTTTCAATTGATGAAAAAATAAACTATGTCCAGTTTTATTAAACTAAACATATCTGAAGCACACTCCTCCTCCAAATAAAAAACTTGTAATAAAGATGTAGAATTACAGCTCAATTCACCTTTCAAGAGACTTTGAAATTGTGGGTTTTCCCTAGCACTTTCAGTTTTTTCTCTACTAACACTACAATGTATATATATTTTTTCAGTCCTCAGACTGACATTCTAATACTCAAAGCCAGGATATACTGTACCTTAGATTACATCTACTTCAACTCACTCCCAAGCAGTTCATGGCAGAGTGGGCACCCCAAAAGACAAACCATGATTTCTGAGCCAGAATTCTTTTCATTGTACCCTTATCCCCTTGGCTTAAAACATACATACACATACACACATGGCATTAGTGAAAGTAGCTGTGAATTCGAGAGTCTCAGATTTTCAAGAAACCGTAAAGGTTTGTAAGATTGAACTGCTATCCACTGAAGGTTATAAGATCATGACCTGGCCTTTGCTTAAAAATAAATTAGATTCATAATTAGATACAACACTGGTTTTTTTTTTCCAAGAAAAATTTCAATCTTCATGTGTAAAGGTCTAAACACATTGTTTTAAATAATGGTGACCATTCATTAATACAGATCTCAAAATCAAACAAAAGCATAACTAGTAAGAGAAAAACGTATATAAAAAAGTACTGTCAGAATATAAATTTGTTTTTAAAACAACTGAACCAACTTATCATAAATGTACCAAGCATCAGGCACACTTAGACATATACAGTGATACCCATGTGTATAGTATATAAGTGTTAATGAAAGAAGCAAATTACACTCAAAAGATCACAATTAAATCACAAAGGTGACGTGCTTAAAAAAGTGACTAGTGAACTACTAACAACCAAGGATTAAGACTGCTCTCAATTATGTACTATGTTTTGGTTAAAAAAAAAAAAAATTCCCCTCAGTTGGCAGAACACAGAATTTTAAGAGCAACCTTCAGGGAAACATGCTCCAGGGGCTTAAAATCCATCTTGGCCTATCCTATGTGAAAATAGCACATTGCAATAAAGAAAAAAAAAAAAGAAAAAAAGAACAGAATGATGAAACCATGCATTTCCTGGCCCTTTATCACATTGTCCATGTCTAACGGGTATGACTCACTTATCAGATTGCCAGTGAGCTGGAAGTCTGAGAGATAAATGTGGCCCAAAAAATCCTCTTCTCTACTGGCCTATGAATTCTCAAAGTGTGAAGAAATTTAATCTTTTAAAAATCATCCCTAAAAGGCTGTTCTGTGTCTGAATCATTATTTAATGATACCACCACCCTGTCATATTGAGTATGGAAATAGGCAAAGCTCTATAATTCATCAGGGAAAAAGAAACCTAAAAATAGATCCCAATTGATTACATTATTTATAAAGTGAAACTTTCTGAGATACTGATAATTATTTTAAAAGATGGCAGGCAGCCAAGCAGAGTCAATCGCTCAAAGTGCTTCCCAGGGAACACTGGCTCTTTCATTTATATGACACGTGTCTGTCTTAAATTCTAGAAAATTCTCTGCCATTTTTTTCTTTGATATTAGCTCTTCTTCCTCCCTCATTCTCTCTTTTTTCTCCTTCTGGAATTCCTACTATTGGATCACTGGATGATTTTCATTTTATCTTTCACGTTTCAACTTCTCTTTCTTATTTTGCAGGGGCTTATCTCTTGTGCTGCATGTAAGTTAACTTCTTCAAGCTGTTCCTCAGTTCACAAATTCTTTGTTCAATCATGTCTAATCACACTTTAATCAAACCTTTTAGGTTTTTTGTTTTTTAATTTTAAAGACAATGTTTTCCATTACTAGAGGTTCTGTTTGTCCTTTTTAAATCTGCTTGGGCTTTTTGGATGGTGTCTGTCTTTTCTCATATTTTCAATTCCTTCTCCTACATGTTTAATCCTTTCAAACATATTTTTATGTATCTAATATAATAATTCCAATTAACTGTAGTTCTTGGGGTTCTAGTCCTGCTGTTTCTTGTACCTACTGACTTTCACTCCTAAAAGACTGCTTCCATGTGCATTATTAAATTTGAAATTATGAACTGTTGGTAAGTGGGACTTTATCTGTGAATCCTGTGTGGCTTGAATTAGAGGCTGTATCCTTCTAGAATAATGGCTTCTGCCAGGCCACTGAAGAGGATTATCAGCCCAGGACCACCTTACCTCTACCTGTGGGTTCTCAGAAAATACAAGTACTATAAATTTGAACCCCAAAGCCTCAAGAGGACAGGCTTATGAGAGCAAATTTTTAAGGGAGATGGTATTTTTATTCCATTTAGGAATAAAAGTCAAACAAATAAATTTGCCTGTTATCATACAGCATTGAATTCCGTATCTATATGCTGATGACTCTCAAATTTCTATTAATACCTCCAAGCAAGACTTCACTCCTGAACTTCAACTTCTAAAATGAATCATCTATTGAACACCTTCCCTTGAATATCTAATAAGCATCTCAAATTTTACCACATCAAACCTGAACCTCATTCATGATTTCTCCTCCTCCCTCTATATCCCACCCCCCAAGAAACCCAGCTGTTCCCCATCTCAGCAACACCAGCCTTCCAGCACAACCCCGGTGGTGCATATGGCCTCAATTCCCATGTACTGCTCTGGATATTGGGACACTTGGGTGATCTTCCCTTTTTCTGCATTTAAGCTCAACTTTCATTGAAAAGATTTGTTTTATAATATTATATCCAGTAGGGAGCAGAAGCCTTACTCCATCTGTTCAGAAGCTCAGATTGACTAGAAGCCCTCAGAGCTGGCTTTTCAAATGGCAGCAGGCAACAGAGGCTACTAAAACTGCCTATAGTTATTTCTTGATACCAAAGTACTCTTAGGGCCTGTTCCATTCAGCGCAATGCTACTAACAGGGCTTGGAAAAGCACGTAGGAACAACTTCTTAGTAAATAAGCATGAGTGTGCATATATCTTGGCTTTAGGATAACAAATCTCACAGACTGATAAACTGCAGATCAGTATTCAAGATCCTTCCCATAACCTATCTTATCTCACACCCACTATGCCCTCAATGCAGCCAGAATTACCTGCTGTTGCCAAAGTATATGCCATGACATTCTCCTTCCTAGACTTTGCCCATATTATTTATATTAACTGAAACGTTCTTTCTCACTTTTTTAAAAAGCCCATTTATTCTACAAGGACCAGCTCAAATACTACCTCATCTGGAAAGCCTTCTCAGGTCCTTGTCACCCTGCTTTTGGCTTACTCTCCCCTCTGCCAATACATTTATTAATCAACCACTTACAGTGTTGCGCTAGGTCTGTTCCAATTCCTATGCTGCTCATAAAAGGGAAAGGAAACATATTAACAAACTCAGACATATTCCCCACTAAGGAATAGAATTAAGTAATGTTTCCAATCAGATCTGGGAACGTCAAGGATCAGCCATGATCATGTGGATAGCCTCACTGTGCCATACCTCCTAACCTCCATACTGGCTCATTCCATAGTTCTATCCATAATCTATCCTGTTGCCCTTTCTAGCAGCCCAGACTCCCTAGAAACCGGGGCCTTGTCCCAAACTCCCAAACTCATTTGGCTAGGGTTCTCAAGTAAATACTTGCCAGCCCTCTTCCTGATCTCCACATTTGTCATCACTGGCAAAAGTGATGCCATGACAGACTAGACCTCCTGCAATCCCAGCATAACTCACTCTGCCAGATTCTGATGTTCTGCCTGCTGCCTAAACTCTCTCAATGCTATTTTATAAGCACTAGACTGAACCATTCAATACCGGTATTTGCCTGAATGACCTCTGTGCCCACCGAATCACATCTGGACACGTCGCAAGTCCTTGCTAGTTTCTGGTAGCAGACAAGTCCTCTCCAGGCCATGTCCTTCATTCTCAACTTGTTCTTCCCTTCTCTCTTACCCTTGTTAACATCTGATTTACCATTCCTCCAGGTGAAGCATAATAATGGTTGTTGGGAACTCATCTGGTCACCTATAATTTCTCTGTATATCCAACAATCCCTAACAGGAACTCACATTCACCTTCTTTCCTCCACAAAAGTTTAACCTGGTGCAGAACAAGTCAAGCATAAGAAAATATGGCTACAGAGAGTACTAAAAGAGGATATTCTGTGGCCACTACCTGGAGGGGTGATTCTACTGCCACACCTGGCAATGACCAGAAGAAGAAAAGGAAAGAAAGTAGCTGACAGAAAAATAGAAAGTCTCTTTCTCCAGCTTCCCTCACATTACCTGCTCCTTTGTCCTTCTGTTTGATGAGCACTGCAGCATACTCACCTCTTTGGCTCTCATATTCTTGGTCATATTTTCTAAGAACTATATTAGGTACTTAAAATCTCGAAAATGATTGCTAGACACAGTAGTGTAATACAGCTTTATAGGTGGCACTGCGTCAAATATAATACTAACATTCAAAATTATCTGGTACTTATAAAAAGCCAAGGAAAGAATAGTTTCTCACCTCAAATTATATACTGGAGGCAGTATGTACAACTTTTTAAAATATATATATTATTACCAAGTTTCAAACGTATACAAAAGTAGTAAGGAAAGTTAACGAAGCCACGTGTATCCCTCGCACCCCACTTACACAACCGACAACTGTTCACGACCAGTCTTGTTTCATCTACACCCTTCCCTACCCTCTCATCCTCCACCAGGTTATTTGGGAGCTAATCCCAGGCATACCATCATTTTATACATAAGTATTTCAACTCATATCTCTTATAAGATTTAAAAAAAAAAATAACTAAAATATCATTATTAAGCCTCTAAAATTAATAACTCCTTAATATCATTAAATATCCAGCTGGTTTTCAAATATCTCCATCAGTTTTATCTGAATCATACACAAAATAAGGTCTGTACATTGGCATTGGTCTCAGATCTCTTTTATGCCATTGGTTCACCCGCCCTCTTCTGTCCCCACCTGAAATTTATTTGTTGAATAAACTGGCCTGTAGAATTCCTCACAGTCTGGCTTTTGCTGCTACATTCCTCCTGGTCTCATTGAACAGGGAATACTTTCCCCTGTATTTCCTGGAAAACGGTAGTTAGAGCTACAGGCTTGAGCATATTCGGTTCAAATTTCTGGCAAGACTACTTCATAGTGGAAAGCACATAATATCTGGTTATCTCTCTTTTTGTGATGTTAGAAGCCATTGATGATCACTAGCTATATCCATTATTTCATTAGAGATTACAACATGGTGATACAATGACATTCTATAATTCTTCCATCTCTTAACAGCTGAGACATGCCAATGAGAAACTTCTCCTCATCCATTACTTGTTATACTGAGCTATAATTCATATAGGAAAGGCAGAAAAAAATGCCTGAGTCTTTCCATTTTTTACCAGTTTTCAAAATTAGTTAACTTCCCAGTGTCCTTCAAAGTCAACCAATTATTATCAGGTTTTTTTTCTTTCCTTTTTTTTCTTTTTTTTTTTTTTTAAGAGATAGGGTCTCACTCTGTTGCCCAGGCTGGAGTGCAGAGGCGCAATCATTGCTCACTGTAACCTCAAACTCCTGGGCTCAAGTCATCTTCCTACCCCAGCCTTCCAAGTAGCTAGGACTAAATGTGCGTGCATGGCACATGGCTATTTTTTTTTTTAGAGAGATGAGGTCTTGCTATGTTGCCCAGGCTGGTCTCAAACTCCTGGGCTCAAGTGATCCTCCCGCCTCAGCCTCCCAAAGTGCTCATGCCTCCCCTTACAGGCATAAACCACCATGTCCAGCCAAGTTTTTTCTTTAGTATTACTGTGAACTTGGGGCTCAAATATACTTAATGTATTTTAATATACTACAACTATTATTGATCCTCCAACTGTACCATCTCTGGCTCCTGAGTCCTTTAAGATGCCCTCAGGAATTTTTGATAGTCTCCATGCTTTCTGAAGTGACCAATATTCCAAACTCACCTGTATATTTCCTGCCCCCGACTTGAAAGTATCTATTTTCCAAGAAGCCTTCATTTACTTTAGTGGGAATTGGTATCTAGAGACTACAGTCTGGGTGCCAGGGGATCACTGCTACAGGATTGGTCCTTGTTTTGGGGCATTGCCAGGAAAAAGAAAAAGAAAATGTACCACCATGGGGTCTTTCCTAATCCTTTCTTTTTAATTTTTTTTTTTTTTTTTTTTTTGAGAGAGTCTCACTCTCTTGCCCAGGCTAGAGTGAGTGCCGTGGCGTCAGCCTAGCTCACGGCAACCTCAAACTCCCGGGCTTAAGCGATCCTTCTGCCTCAGCCTCCCAGGTAGCTGGGACTACAGGCATGTGCCACCATGCCTGGCTAATTTTTTCTATATATTTTTAGTTGGCCAATTAATTTGTTTTTATTTTTAGTAGAGACGGGGTCTCGCTCTTGGTCAGGCTGGTTTCGAACTCCTGACCTTGAGTGATCCACCCGCCTCGGCCTCCCTTTCTTTTTAATTTTTTAAATATTAACACTGCCACCTCTTTCCTTGATCAATGATACGTAGCCATATGCACTTGTCTCTACCCAGCTTTTTTCACTGACGATCACTCCACAGCAGCATAAACAGATACTCTTCATTATTTTACAATTGTGAATGTATTATAGTAAAAATCCTGTACTCACTAACGTTTGGGTTGTTTCCACTTTTGCTATGATTACAAACAATGCTGCAATAAATAGCCTCGTGTGTTTGTCTTTTTTTTATTTTTGCCAGTGTAACACTGAGATAGATCCCTGGAAGTAGAGTTCTGGGCCAAAGGGTAAATATAAATGCAATTTTTCTAGATAGTGCCAAATTCTTTTCCCTGGCATTTATACCATTTGCATTTCCTCTAGCAATGTGTGAGAGTGCCAGCTTCCTTCCATTCCCTCCACAGCCTCATCAACAGAATAGCTTATCAAACTTTTTAATGTCTGTTAACATAATCAGTAAGAAATGATATCTCAATAAAGTATGTTTGCATATTTCTTCTTATCAGTAGAAAGGTTAAGCATCTTTTTCTATGTTTAAGAGGCATTTGGAATTCTTTTCCTATAAACCATCTGTTCATACATCTTACCTATTCTATTGAGTTATAGTTTTATTCTCTATTTATTAGGGATATTAACCTTTGTGATATAAAACTGCAAATACTCTTCCAATTTGTCACTTTTTTTTTAGTTGATTTAGCATGTTTTCAGCTATATAAATGTTATTATTTTTACTATCAATTTACCAGTATTTCCCTTATTGTATCTGGATTTTGAGTTATAGTTAGGGTGTTTATTCCACTTCCAGGTTCACAGGAATTCTAGTACTTATATACATTAAGTGTTTGATTTATCTGTAAATTACCCTTGGCATAATATAAAGAATAAATCTAATACTGTTTTCCTTCTTACATACCAAACACCCATGTGTAACTCCATCTATTTCCTCATTTCCTATTCAGCAACATTAGTCTGTCTGTTTAAGGACCAAGCCTACAGTTTTAATTCTAGAGGCTTAATATGTTTCAGTAACTAGTAGGGCTACAACCTTCCTCCACTACTCTTCTTTTGAGAGTTTTCCTTATATTCTTACTTATTTGTTCTTTCCAATGAAATTTATAATGTACTTGCCTAGCTCCAAGAAAACATACAGACACACAGACACACACACACACAGAGTCATGATAAACTTACAAATTAAGAGGAATGACAAATTTATGATGTTGAAACCTAAAGCCACGTATAAGGACTAAAACTTAGGGAAAAAAACCTTCAAATATTTTACCATTCTGTGTTTGTGAAAAGATACGGGCTGAACCGAGAAAATCTTTGCCACATTACCATGGGAAAATTTTATTTAAACAAATTTACACTAACTAGCAAAGGAACACCATTTATTTAATTTATATTATGTATTGTACAATACAACTAATTAGAAAAAAACCCCAAATGACCAAACAACAAAGCACACAAGACATCAGTAATGCACTTGCTCACCTTCCTTTTTCAGCCACTTCACAATGTTCCCTTCTTCCATTGTAGGAGACAGCGATGGCATTAGTATCTTAATGGGATCAACTGAAATTGAAAAAAGGAAAGGTTAGCCACAAAAATAATGTGCTTCATGAGGCATCAATAAAGTAAGTAAATTAATATCAAATTCTATTTGAGAAAGTATATTCCTAAGTCTCCCAACTGGTAAACTAAGTGTCTAGTAAACAGTATAGAAACATAAATTCTCAACTTTTTAACTTTTAACTTTTTAATTTTTCAACTTTTTAAAAAATAAAATTCTTTTTTGGAATGCTTTCAACTCTTTTTTCATAGTTCCCCAATCCTCTACACATGTTTTCAAGCCAGGTACTCACAAGTCAAAAAAAAAAGAAAAACTGATTTAGGTTTCATCTCCTCCTTCCCCTTTTGTTTTTGCAAAAAAAAAAAAAACAAAAAACAAAAAAACATTTACAGGTAAAGAAAAAGATTGAGAAAAAATAACCAATAACAACAAAAATGGGGTTCTAATGACCCACAACAGAATAATGAAGATCAGAGTTTAAGAATTGGCTTTTTCTTTTCCTCCAATATTATATTATTCAAGATTCAAAGGTTCCTGCTAATAAGTGTGAAAGAAAAAGTTTGCCTTGTCCAGAAGGACCATGCAAAAGAATTTAAGTGTTTAAATTAATCTCAGATTTTGTTCCATACCACAATTCAACTGGGGATCCAAAAGGGCAGACCTCAAACCAGAATGACCTCCCAAGAAGCATAACTACTTTTTCCTTAGGAACCAAAGAAGGAGACACCACATATTTGTACATTTGTGCTTCTCAATAGTCAGCTGCTGTCCAGGAATATACTCAAAGAGCATACAGTTTTTAGATTACAACGTACTAATACTATTTTGTGGTACCAAATTATATTTCCTGAAGTCTTCCATAGAACCTATTCTCTCCTCAGATTATTCAAATCTCCAGACCTAAACAAGCAAAACACTAGAGCATAGCTAACATATTTCAAAAGTGGAAGAGGACAGAACACGGTTTCTTTTGTCTCCATTGAGGTTTTAGGATTAAAAACAAGCGAATGTAGCACTAATGTTAAACGAGGTTCCCCTTGGGGAACTGAACTAATTTTACTGTAATTTCAAATGGAGTGCTTCTGTGGCTTCAACACAAAGGCATTTCCATCCCTTTGAAGCATTTAGTAGAAAACTTCTGGTGGCTCTTCACATTTCCTCCACTCCTCACTGAAGGATACAAGCATACAAACCTGCCTCAGCTGTTCCCTCCTTTTCTTTGAAGAACTTCCAGCCTATAGGGAACTGCAGTTTCTTTCCAGCTCTTCCATGTGCAAGGCATACGTGGACCTGCCATTCAAAGGCGTATCATATCCACAGAGTCACCTCTCTGTTCCCATCATCAGGGCTCACAGGGCGTAAGGTAGCAATTCAGATATGTGTGTTTGCTTTATATACACGAACTCCCTCTCAAACAAAAAGCCCAAAGTCTAAGGGAGATTTAGAAGGCCACAGATCTAAGTTATATTCTCCAATCCAATGTAACCATCAGCATTAGGACTGTTAATTTGAACTCCATCTGACTCTTTCCTCTCTCTCAATTGGTACCAAATTCTAGTAAGGCTAGAAAAGTAGAATTATCACCCCTAAATGCCTCAACGATGATAGAACTCAAACCATATTCCAAGTCAACATGTCCATTCCATCTCTAAGAAAACCACAATCCAGATTGATCTAGTGAATCTACCTGCTTAACTCCCAAGGCTGTATTCTACTATGCTGTGCTAACTTTATGTCTCAGTGTTCCTTACAAATGTGGATTATCAATTAATCATCAGTTACTTATAGCCTATTCACCCAGAAATTCAAACACAGCAAACCAGACATATCAAGTCCATGTGAGCATTCTTCATGTCTAATCAAAGATCCTAATAAAATCTTTCCCTGCCTTGAGCATATTCCTGTATTATAAAACCACTTTTACTTCTGACAATGAAAATTTGAAATGTGGTATAGAACAGGTAATCTCTAAGTGCATTATATACTGTAAACATGGGAGGAAAAATAGCCACAGTAAGTTTCCTAGTTCTTCATTTACTATGAAAACAGTTATTTCAGAAGAGATTGGAGAACACAGGCCATCCAACCCCAGTCCACTGTAACTCAATAATTATAGCTGCAATAGTTTAATTTCCAAGCTACTTCTAATTAAAATGCGAATTATAACTAGAACATAGCTTTAAAAATATTTGCATTTTTTTCCTTAGAAAAATAAATCCTTATGGACTAAAATAGGCACATTAAAATGTTAGGCAGAAAATAATTAAACCATGCACAACTTCAATTCATAACACTGGAGCCCAAACTCTTGAGTGAACTAGAATTAGCAAAGTGTGCTTAGGGAACATACACACACACAGAAGTATGTATTGTAATATTAATGTTGCATCTCAAAATACAAACCATAACAATCCTATATTTAATTGCAAAAATTCTTAAAAAGTGCTCAAAGCTTAATACACTACACATTTCAAAATAATAAAATGAGCAGTCTAATCCTCTACATTATGTTGTGTGACTACTACCTTTTTCACTTTTTCACTTCATCATATGGCCTGATGAAGAAAACAAAAACATTTGCCCAAAGAATGTATATTGCCAGCTCAAGGCTCAGCATTAATTTTGTTAAGCTCACAATGACAAATGAGCTTTTTAATTTTAAAAAGGGTAAAAAAAAAAAAAACCCAAAACAACACCCCTACCATCTAAATAGCACCAGGGTAAGAGGCCAGCCTCATCTTGAAAAGAATAGTTAAAAACAAACAAACAAAAAAGTCCCAATATGTTGCTTCTGTCAAAAAGTTCAAGCCTGGTATCGTGACACAGAATATTTCATAAACATATATATATTAAATTTATATATCAAATAGAGTTCCACTTTCAAAAAGCAACTAAATGGACCTCAATGATTCTATACTCACATTCCAGACAAATACTAAATTGATTCTCTTAAAACAAAGGCTTGGATTGGCCTCCCCTTCCTCCTTTTTTTCAGTATTTATTATTTATCAAGAGAAATTATTCCTCAGCCCACATATTCATAACTCAGGAACACAGGTCAGTGACAAACTTCTATGTAAATCAACCCAAAGAAATTCTTTATATTCCAAAGTCACTTTGCACTCTAAAAGATACCAGCCTTCCTCAGCTCTTCAAAATCTTTCACAGAACCGTAATTTCTGTAGAAATCTGCATATGCCTTCTTTCTTGGATCAGCCACAGCAAACTAATATATAAAAAGCTACTACCCCCAGGGACACACCAAACGCTGCGCAGACGCCTGGCCAGGAGGCCACGCAAGTTTCGTCCAAGCGCCGGAAGCCATGGCAGCTAATGTCCGCGATGGGTACGCCAACCACAGCACGTCCTTCCTGTCTGACGGGGAGATGAACTACGCATCTTCGTCCTACTGGCGCAGCGCCGCATCTCTGCGCACGCGCAGCTCCGCAACCTGCCTAAGTCACGTGTGTTGGGGTTGGGGGAGCGGGAAGGCGTCATTCTACTTTTTTACCACCCTCCTGTTGCCATGTTTTCAAATCGGTCGGGTGCGTCTTGGTCTTCCCCATAAAGAAATGGCCCGGCACCTCCAGACACCCTGTCGGCGCCATCGCTTTGGTAGAGCTTGGGCTGCGAGGCAGGGCAGCGGGGTAAAACCGAGCAGTTCGGCGCGAGATCCGGAGCCGTGGTGTCCGGGTTGAATGTCGTGTGGGTCAAGGCCTGCAGGAGCCTGGGGAGGAGGGCCCCCGCCCCATTCCCGCAGTCGCATCTGACCCAGTAGACGCCCTCCTCTTGAGCTGTTCCGTGACTTCATTCTCCACCCACTCACCTGGCTTTTTCTGGGTTTTGACTCCCATCTCAGGAGTAGCCGGGCGCTTACGTCACTGACCCGGACCGACCCTCCCCTGGGCGAGAACCCTCCCTCTAAATCCTAGGAGTTAGCTCCATAAGTAAACAAAGAAAAAAAGAAAGCTTTAAAATATTCAGTATTTAAAAATGTAATAAAAAATAGAAAATAAATTCTAGGTTACAAACTCCACCCCTCCCCGCTACTCGCTTCCCTGATCCACACCCGGCTTTAACCACCTTGCTTTGCCTCAAGTTTTTTGACTCCCTTCAATATTTTTATCCTTTGGCTCTAGTTGCCATGATACAATTCATATTTATTTTTATGATTCTATCTCCTATTATAATCTCTCACCTAAGAGAACTTCACATTTCCACTAATCTTGACACTAAGGACTATATTATGAAATCTTATTATTTTCCAAATTGCCACGAAGAACCTCAAAAATTTTCATATTTTAAAAATAAAAACAACATAAACATTCCTCATACAGTCACCCTTCATGGAATAAATTGAAACTGCTTCTCTGAATAATGATAATAAAATATAAAAATTCTGTAACAGATCACTACCCTTACTCTGAAATGAAGGTGACAAAAACCAAAGGAGGATATTATGGACAGCTCCATTATTCGGTACTATTACATCTCTTGATCGATTATACCCATTTATCACGAAGAGTAAAAATGTACTGTATTTTCAGATCACTCTAACCAATCTATTCTCAGATTTTCATGCTAGAAAAATCATTTCAAAAGATTAGCATTAACGTATTAATAACAGCACATATTTCATTTTAGTATATCCTCTTTTGATTAGAACATTATATACATCATTTCCAAACATATTTTTCTAGTGGGAAAGTAATTATACAATTAAAATTTCAGCTTTGAGTGACAGGGCTACACATAATTAATATCTGTGTTTTATGACTGCTGTGAACTTTATTAAGATAGTGTAGGGTTTTTCAACTCCTTGGAATGGAATTTTAAGCTATACCTAATATCATTTAATTTTCATTAGAAATTAAATACAGCCTTCCTCCTCATTCCAGTGGGCAATACATTCTATCCTTCACCTGTCAGATTAAGAAGGCTGTAAAATGTGCACCAATTTCCTACTAACATTAACTTTGCACAACTATGGGTAACAATATAGGAAATGTGGTTTTCGCTCCACTCATTATATGGGTTATTTCAATTAACTCAAAAAGTACTAAAAATTTAGTTAGAATTTAACCATTCTGTAGTCATTTTAGTGTTCTGTTCCTTTTTATAAAGCTAGCAAATTTTATTTAATTGGCTTATAAAGTCTGCCCTTCTATAGTAGTTACAAAACATAATTTAAAAAATTTTAAGATGGCTGTGGTAATCTATATGTCCAGCAGTTTGAAAAGTAATTTGAAAAGTCACACAAATCATTAGAACTTTTAATCTTTTTTTTGTCAACAGAATGAAATAATAAATTAAAATTTTTGCTACTATATTGTTACTTTCCCTGCCATGCCAGCCATACAAGTAATTTATCAATCACTGAATTTTATAGTAGCTCCTCTAAGCAATTCCTGTATTTATTCAATCTGCTCTTCCAATTTTTCTGCAGTGTAATTTGTCTTTCAATTCCAAATATGGTACATTAATCTGATTTTACTTTCTTGTTCCCTAAAATATTTCTTTTATCTTAAGAACACTCATATTTCGGTGAACTCCATTTTACTACAGCTTTAAATTGATGATTTATATATGAACTCCAAAAGGTTTCCAGATTTTAAAAAAAATTAATACAAGCAAACTCTCAAAATACAAATGCAGAAAAAATTGCTTTACGGTTAATATGAAGCAAATCTAAGCTCCATTACTCTGACTAAAGTAATTAAGGAAATTTGGCAGTTTACATATGGTAAAGCTGAAGTGTCACGCTCTAGTTCATTTATAGAACTATAATCCAAGCACAAAAATCATGAAATGAAGATAGACAAAATGAAGAAGTAAATTACTCAGTACTTTCTTAGTGTGCCTCCCCATCCCTAACATTAATTTGCTTCTTCTCTAACGGAGAGGGACTACTCATTTAATTGCCTCTCATTTCAGTGCAGGAACCCACTAAATAAAATTGAACCTTTAAAATTGATGTTCAAATAAAACAAGTCTGCCATCTGCAGGCTGGATGAAATAAAGCAGAATGAAGTACAGGTAATTTTAAAATTAGCACCAGGGCACAGAATAATATTAATACCGCAGCTTTGAATAAAGGCAGCTGCAGCATTTTTTTTTCTTAAAGGCATGTTTGTCATGTAAGTCTTCTTTGTTCAAATAGTTATTTTGGTGTGGTACTGGTGTAAAAATAGATTGAAAATGTCAATGGACCACAAAAGAAAATGAATGCACAACAGTTTGTGTGAAAATAGCATTTACAGGTCTTGGCATGCTAACAAACAAAAAATAACCCATAAACAATATACAAGTCGAGTGTGCCTTATCTGAAATGCCTGTGACCAGAAGTGTTTTGGATTTCTCATTTCTTCCAATTTTGGAATATTTGCATTATTCTTACTGGGTGAACATACCTAATCCAAAATCTGAAAATCTGAACTGCTCCAAAGAGCATTTCTATTGAGCCTCAGGTCTGTGCTTACAAAGTTTCAGATTTCAGATTTTCAGATTAAGGACATTCAACCTGTATATGGCATAATCCAATTTATACATGGCCAGCACACACACAGACTGAAAGGACATACTCCAAAATGACAGTAGTAGTTATCTCTAGTTAGTGATATTACCATAAAGGCTTTTTGTTTCTTATAACCTACATTTTAATACGTTTCTACAATAAATTTATCCAGTTTCACCCCCTCTCCCAAACTTACCTAACATTAAGTAAAAAATGTGCTTTTGTTTTTGTTATTTTTAAACAAATCCACAAGGTCACAGAGAAAAGACAGAAAATGGCACACAATTTTCGAAGCACAATAGTAAATAGATGAGTAATAATCAACTAAAGAGACCCTAGAAAGCCTAAGATACCCTAAGCCAGGAAGGATTTGTGTGGCTGCTGTTTGAGGAGCAGCTAGATACCTGGATCCTCTCTCAATCCAATGCTAGGTTACAACCCATCCTCATCCAACAGAAGACTGGAGATTGTTTTCTCTGGAGAGGGTTCAAAAAAAGGACCTTTGGAATGGAAGTTCTACCTACACAGGAAAAGCAAAACAGTAACAATCAAAATATGGGGCAATACATGACCATCCTCAATTGTGCATAATATTTTTGTAGTGTAAACATGGAATGGATTTAACTGGAATAACTTCAATGGAGAGGGAAAACAGAGACCAGAAGTCATCCACAGATAATGTCTAAAATAGAAACAGAGAGATGGGCAAATGCCAAAATAAAGTTAAAAGACAAACAAAAATGGTTGCTTCTAAGGAAGAAGGGAAATGGGGAGAGATGGGGCAGAGACTCACTGTATTGTTAAAAACCTTTTAGTACTAGTAGCCTTTTGACTATTTAAATTATATGTATGCATTACTGTGTTAAAGGAAATATCTTTATTACTTAAAATATTTAATTTTTTTTTTTTAGAGGAGAAGCAGGATACCATAGTGATTAGAGAGCAAGCACCAGCGCCAAACTGCCTAGGCTCAAATTACAGATCCACCACCTACAAGTTACTTAATCATTCTGTGCCTCAGTTTCCTCTTCTGTAAAATGGTGATATAAATAGATTTTTGTAAAGAAATAAAGTAACACATGCAGAGTCTTTACAATGAGGCCTGGCAAAGATTAAGTCTCAAAAATGTTAGCTGTTTATTATTGATAGGGAGCACAGAAATGGTTAAGAGGGTAGATTCTGGAGGCATCCAGATAGTTGGCTAGAAGTATCACAATATCCCATAACGTGGCATGTCACAATTCCTTCCTGGGGTAATAAGAGATAGATGCACAGGTTCCTTTCACCCTCCCAGCCTAAACTTGAAGATTTGCTTTTTACTCTCTCCTTTACCTAATCCAGCCTTGTTCTCATATACACATATGATACAGTGCTTGACGGTTTAAGTGCTAAAACTGAGGTATTAATATAAACAAAATGTAATAGCCGATGGAAGCACAATCTCTACACAATGAATTCACAAAAACGGCCACTTATTAAACTCTTCTCAACTTTCCCTTTTGAGAGTATATATCCTGCCTGGACCCTCTCAGACATACAGTAAGATCTGAGAGGGTTGCACCTAAGTAGTAAGAAATATTTCAAACCATAAGAAAGTCACTCTATTTGAAGAACAGTATGAACAAAAGAAAGGAGAGGGAAGAGATGTTTAGGGGAAGGTGAACAGTCTAATGAGCCTAAATGCACAAGTAAACTTACCCACACCCAGATCTGAATCAAGATTTCCAAATTATAGGCTTTGCTGGGGTCACCTATGCAAATGTATCCACTAGTCATTTACGTATAATCAGAACCCCTATATTAAAACACATCTTTCTTGTTCTCAGATATGTTAAATATCCTCACAATGTAGCAGAACTACTTTCTGTAAGAAATTATCAAAGTGTTTATGGAAGGAGGCTGGAGACTAGGCAGTCTTTATGGATAACAGGGAGATATGAGTCCCCTGGACTCAGAATTATACACAGAATTTTTCATGTAAGAAGTGGTATAACCTTCTAATAGATGTGTGCCCCACTAAAAACTAGGGCTAATAGATTCCCAAGCAAAACTCTCCTGAATTATATACATTTGCCAATCCTAATTCTCCCTTAGGAATGTTTCATGTAACAGCATAAAGTTGTTGATTTACATAGTTGCAGAAAGGTATCAAGTAGATCATTAGGTATAGTAAACAAACGTTGTGCCTACGCCCCCCCCCAAAAATCACCATATGCTCCATTTTGTTTATGGAATTTGCTGATTCTTTCTTACACTTTTACTTAGTATCCAATGACACCTTAGAAACAAGGCTGGCTGGAATTTTTAGGTAGCATATGGCTATAGAATGTATTTCCTCTGAATTAAATCAACCACTTTAGAAGAGGTTTCAGCTTGCAATACTGGCCTTCTTGGTATTAAACTATAAAAGTAAAATTCTACATGAATCCCACTTTATTTTGCCATACTGGGAAAAGGGCACGGAGAAATCACTCCACTTACAGTCTAGCAAAAGAATGAACACACACATGATAGTTTGGGGATTTATACATTTTGTTGTAAAAGGCAAATTCAAGACAAAAATAAGAAGGTATATTTAAGTTTATCATCATAGAATTTACAGATAGCAGGAAGTTTAAATATACTCTTAGTCCTGCCACCCTTATATACAGTCTAGAATTTTGATGTCTTAAATTTTTCTAAAATGATAGTGATACCACAGCTGTCACCGAAATGCTAGTCCATAATGTAGTTATTACTAAAATGTCTGATTTCATGAAAAAAAGAAGTGTTCACTTAGAATGTACATATGGTGAATAAAACTTCAGTATGTTGATATTGTTCTGCTGGTGTCTACAATCAAGCTATCATTTGATACTGAGGGAGGCTGTAGTTAAGCAAAGAGGCATTGGTGTCAAACCAGGGTTAAACTGGGACTCTATCGCTAAAGTACAGCATTAGTTTTTGTGAGTACTAAATGAGTCGATTCATGTAAAGTGCTTAGAAGACTGCATGGTATTAATATAGAGCAAGCTCTCAACAAATGCTATTGATACTTATTTCCAAACCTACTCCCTGAACTTCTTTCTTACTGGCAGAGGCTCAATTTTGTGCAGCTGTTTGTTTTTCTTGTGCACATGTGCTCAGGGTTAGTGATTCCATCACCTAGCCCCTTATTAGTCAAAGCCAATCCATTCTTCACACCAGTGAAGTCAAGCCAGTGACTAGCTTAAGGGCATTTGACCCAATCCTGGTTAATACAATATAAGGGAATTCTGCTGTGGTAACAAGTAGAAGATGTGTCTTTGTTTTGCTAAAGAGACACCCAAGAAAAAAACGTCCTTTTTTTCCTCTGGACATCATCACGTGCATAGTTCCAAAGTAGTCATCCACTTAACTCACTAACCGTGGGCAAATTTCTAAACCTCTCTGAGTCTCTATTTCCTCTGCTATAAAACCTGATGAACCTTTGCAGGGTTCTTATGGTGATCAGAACTAATGCAAATATAGTGAGTGCTCAGTATGTGATGGCTATTTCTAATACCTCCCTTTCATATATAGAATGAAATGTTTGAAAGCAAAGCAAACACATACAAAGTATTTCCTGATAAGCCAAATCTTCCTTAGTCCCTCATGTTGCTGCTCCTACTAAGATCTCATTTACCCGCTTCCTATTTTCCTTGGATAGCCACACATCTCAACTGAGTAGCCTATATCTGCTTTGCTCAGGTGATGATACATTTTCCTCAGTCGTTACTTAGCCTAGAAATAATTAAAAGATTACTACACTACTTACCTATTTTAATCAGATTGTCATGGTAACAGACACAGCAATCACTGATTCCCAACTCATACTACCAACTTAAAGACAATGTCCAAACCATAGCCTTTGATGTATCAGCCCTGTGTATCCAATTCTCCAACTGACCTATAATGGATCAATCAGCTTCTCTATCCAGGGAATTTGAAAGAATAGCAGAGAAATGATGGTGAACACTTGAACTAAACTGACAGAGTATGGTGCATAAAGACCTGAATCACCAATAAGGCAAGGCAAGCTGACATTATGGAGAAAGAAAACCGTAAGTAAGCAGACTGACAAGTCTGCCCAGAAAAAAAAAAATGTAAACCAGAGAAAGAGAAAAGACAGACAAAGGAGCCCTAGAAGAAATAGATGGAATCATTATGATTCCCCTGTGGCCCAGGGGCACTTTATATGCGGTGTTCTAAATCCTATTTGTACTTCAGCTATTCTATGTGCTTGCTTTCACAGTTAAATGAGAGTTTGAAGAAGTATTAATGTAGTATTAATACTATACAATCAACGATTATCAAAGTTGTCTCTCTCCTTGTGAAAAACTCAGATGCCTACAGAAAACAGGCAAGTGAGAGAAGACGGCTAATATCTTAAAGGTTTTTTCTTTAGATTCAGACATCCTTTATTTTCATAGTAAATTGGTAAGAATTTCCTCCTTTATACACATACACAACATCTGCTCTCTCCTGTTTTTCTTGGTCTATCTTTTATCTTCTGCTTTCTGTAGAGATAAGGGTACAAGAAAAGAATGACAACTTGAGGTGAGGGCAAATACCAAGGGATAGTCAGCCTTGCTGACTGAGAAGCAGTAAAGAGTAGAAGGGATAGTGTTAAACCAGGATGTAATTTCCTACCTAAAAAGAACAATCATTACTCAGTCTCAGGCAACTGCCACCACATAGGGTGTCTACTTTAAATTTTCAAGAAAATAAAAAAATCCGGGTTTTTATGTAAAGTCTCCTAGTTTTTAAATGTTGCCAATAAACTTCTAAAATGATGTGGGTCAGTTCACTGGCTGCCAATTTGGAATCAGACTATAAACTTTAGGGTCCTTTTATAACTTCCTAGATTTCTAGCTTCCCTAGACATTTTTGTGTAATATGTATAATATACAAGGACTATAATTATATATTACGCAAATCACTATCGAAGTTGAACCTCATTTATTTTTCTATCTACACATTATTTTAAATTCAACATGTTATTCTTCAGGACAACATAAAACCACTATTATTAACATCTTATTAATTTCCAAATCATGCCACCTACTCTAGAAGGACAACAATATAAATGCTTCAAAGTTAATTGCTTAAGGTAGGTTGAAAAACTTTACAAATGCTGTCAGTCACATCTGACCTCCAGGCCTTTGTTTCTACTGTTCCTTCAGCCTGGAAGGGCTGCCACCTCTTCCTCTAGGAAGCCTTCTTATATACTATTAATACTTTCTTATCAACTTGAACTTACCCCTCAGAGCTTCCTGCACACACTACTGAAATCATGCCTTTATTATTTATCCCCCCAAGCAGAATACAAATACCTTAAGGATAAGGCCTACATGGAAGTTAGGATTGCATGTCCAGAAGCTAAATATGACTAAATGAGCCACGTGGCAGAATATGGAGAATCTGTTTTGTTCAGCTGGCCAATTACTTTCCAAGCACTCTATCGTATGTCTGGTACCTAATAGATGATCATTTCTTCATTTGTTGTTCAACAATATCAGTGGTGAATAATATAGACTCTGCCTTCTCAATTAACGTCTCAGTTGAGAGAATGAAACAAATTAGGGATTTGTTAAGCACAAATAAATATATGTATATAAATATATAAAGCTCTTTGGTTCATTAGCATTATAGCTGGGCCTTTAAGAGACTCACAATTTCATTGAGACTTGGAATTTTTGTCCAACTAAATGCAGATGATGCCAACTTTACTAAGTTGTGAGAAGTGAATAAGAAATTCTACGAAGTGCTAAGCAAATGGCATATGTCATCGTACATAAAAATGCTGCCAACACCTCTTAAGAAAACTAAAACTCCAAGGGTACTTCCAAAGGACAGATTTTTAAATCCTGGATAGATGTGTGAAAGGGGAAATAGTTCAATAAATGTACTTAATCCACATAGTCAACAGTAATCCAAATAGTTCCTACCAGCTCAGAGAAAAAAACACCAGTGTAATTCATGCTTTGTAAAAGAAATAGTTCAAAGATTGCCATGTATGTTCAGCATGGCAAAACAAAAATCTGTAGGGGAAAGTCAAAAGGGATAAATTTTGCCTCAGTATTAGGGAAAAAATGCCAAAATTTCCAAACAACTTAAGTTACCCAACAACACAGCTTCACATGCAGAATGCCCCCTGCCAAAGAGGTTCACGTCCTAATACCCAGAACCTATGAATATGTTGTTACATGGCAAGAGGAAATAAAGGTTGAAGATGGAATTAAGTTCGCTAATCAATTGACCTTGAGATGGGGAGACGATCCTAGATAATCCAGGTGGGCCCAATGTAATCACAAGGGTCCTTATAAGTAGTAGGAGGAAAGCAGGCAGGAGGGAGTGTCCAAAGTTATGTAACATGACAAAGACTGAGCCAGGCCAGCAAGGTGGCTCACACCTATAGTTCTGGCACTCTGGGAGGATGAGGTGGGAGGTTGCTTGAGGTCAGGAGGTCAAGACCAGCCTGGGCAAAAGCGAGACTCCATCTGTACTAAAAATAGAAAAAAATAGCTGGGCATGGTGGCTCCAGACTGTAGTCCCAGCTACTCCGGAGGCTGAGGCAGGAGGATCGCTTGAGCCCGGGAGTTCCAGGTTGCAGTGAGCTATAATCCCGCCACTGCACTCTTACCTGGGCAACAGAGCAAGGCGCTGTCTCAAAAAAAATAAAAAATAAAATAACTGAACCAAACATTGCTGACTTTGAAGATGGAAGTAAGCCACGAGCCAAGGAATCTCAGAAGCCTTTAGAAGCTGGAAAAGGCAAGGAAACAGGCCACCCGCACAAGGGTGGAGAACCTATGGCCTTCTGATTTCAAGATTGTTCTTTTTTAAGCACCAAAGGAGGCAAGAAAAGCTTCATTTTTCTTTGCTGTACCCCTTCTAATAAAAGGGTTTGTTCTGTAAAATTTGGATTCAGTCAAAAGGCCCACTTAAGGACCTAGGCCACATGTGCCCTTAAGGCTGCAGGTTTCCCACCCCTGGAAAGCAGACCCTACCAACACAATTTTAGCCTAGTGAGATCTATTCTGAACTTCTATCAGGTAATAGATTTGTGTTGTTTTAAGGCACTAATTTGTGGTAATTTGTTGCAGCAGCACTAGGAACTAATTCAGTTTGCCTTGGGATATAGCCCTTTTCCCTTATAGGTGGCATTCAAATTGAGTTAGAAAAGTTGTTACAGGTGGTGTTCAAACTGAGTTAGAGAAGTTGTTTATGGTGTGTGTCTAGGGAATGGGGAGTAGGTAAAATGTCAAGATGATTCAGATAAGAATTGCCTAAGTGAGTTTCTAAAGGCAGGAGTCTTTTAACTGGGCCTATGCATAAACATTTTTGTGCATATAATCACATATGCCCTTTTCTGCATAGAGCCCAAGTCATTCAGAGATTCGCAAAAGGATCTATTTTACAGACAATGTTAAGAACACTGTTTCTAGATTATGACCAATACTAAGCTTTTAATATTCCATGATTTTCCAAGGCAATGAGTCTCACAGAGTAGTCCATCAAACATAAAAATAAAACATCAAAACTTATCTAACTGTTGCTTGTAAAATGAAGATTCCTGAGCCCTACCCAAGACACAATCTCTAGAAGCAGTAAAAAAGTCTCATTTTAGCAAACTGGGGGGAGGGAAGAAAGGGGATTCTATACACATTGTTAAAGAATCGCTGCTCCAAGGAGTGTTTTATGAAACATTACACCAAAGAAACTGAAAAATTGTTCCCATTACTTAATCTTTAGAAACGTCAATGCACTCATCTCACTGTATGACTTCGTGCAAATTATTTCTTCTGAGCCTTGATAGCTCAGAATATGAAGGCAATGTCTACTGCACCTAGTTATTTAGATTAAAATTCATTCTGTGGAGTGCAAGGAATGACTGGCAAGTAATACACCACACTAAAAAAAAGTCCTGTTCTCCACCTTCCCCCTCCCCTTTCCCTTCCCCAAGTAAGGAAAAACAATGTCATGTCATTTTGCATACCATTAAATACAAAAAATTGTGTTAATTGTATCAATATCACTACTAACCGACACTTCCCTATAATAAACTTATTGGTATGATTCCCCTCCTAAATTTTCACTCTTACAAGAGAATGTTTGCTTGAAATATTCTCCCTGACCTATGTCTGTGATGCCGTAGGTGTTTACAAATTTTTTACGAGTCATTGCGTAGGGTAACCCGACTAGCCTCCATTAAAAGATCTCGCAACAGAGAAAGGCCTAGAGAATGAATAAGAACCGCTAACATTGACTTCTGAACCTCGGCAACCTTAAGCAGCTTTTCCCAGTCGGAGACGTTTAGACCACCCTGAAGAAACCTGAGACGTGACTGGGAAGGGGCCTGAGAGAAGAGCATTTAGGAACCTCTCCAAGCCTCACAAATAACCCAAATTCCAAGGCAAGGTCATAAAGAAGCCATACAAACCAGGGGACCAGAGGCAGAATCGAGTTGTCCCAGCTCCCAAGAAAGCCCTTTGCGGCATGCATTAGTCCAAGCCGGCGGATCCCACCCCAAGAAAGGGGGAAGGTAACAAGAACCCCAAGAACTGGGAGGCTGAGCACCTCCACACCCAAACGCAGGCCCTCAACCAAGGCTGCTCCTGACCCAGGCCCATCGCTCAGCTACACAGAGAAGCTGAAAAGAGTTCCGGCCACTCACCCTGAAGCCACTGCGTGCCGTGAAACCACCTCCAACTAGCTGCGCGGCCGAAAGACCACCCAGCAGCCCCCCTAACCAGCCCTACGCTTCGGCGGCCAGAGAAGCCGAGCAGGTAGCGTAGCAGCCGCGGTTCACAGCCCAGCCTCCAGGAGGCCGCCATCTTCCCAGCCTTCTCACAGGCTGCCCGCAGCACAGCCTGATCGCTCAGTGGCAAAGACCTCCAAGGCCCCGCCTCCTATCTGGTTGGCCACGCCCCCTGCATGCCAGCAGTGCCCCGAGGTCTCGTAAACTTGAAGCCCTCCTAGCTCCGCCTCCAACCTCATTGGCCACGCCTACCGGTCAGGCAGCTGCGCCGCAGTATATTCCAGCCAGCTAGGCCCTCCCAGGCCCCGCCTTCCGCCTTGTGCGCCCCGCCCCCGGGCGGCCTTCGGTGCGGCCTGTTTGCACTCGCGGCTCTGTCGCATTAACCTGAGCTGAAGGTTGGAAGCTGCGGATACCGCTTGTCTGGGCCATGTCTGGCTGCGACGCTCCCGAGGGAGACTGTGGCTCCCGGCGATGCTGCGCGCAGGTAGGGGTGGGGCCGCCGCTGCCCGGTATTCCAGGGAGGCGAGGCGCTGGCGG
>CAUYRT010086075.1:0-11781 GCA_963574885.1 Lepilemur ruficaudatus | reverse complement strand
AAGGTCAGGAGTTCAAAACCAGCCTGAGCAAGAGCGAGACCCCGTCTCTACTAATAATAGAAAGAAATTAATTGGCCAACTAAATATATATAGAAAAAATTATCCGGGCATGGTGGCGCATGCCTGTAGTCCCAGCTACTCAGGAGGCTGAGGCGGAAGGATCGCTTCAGCCCAGGAGTTTGAGGTTGCTGTGAGCTAGGCTAATGCCACGGCACTCTAGCCCCGGCAACAAAGTGAGACTCTGTCTCAAAAAAAAAAAAAAAAAGAAGGGGGAACCAAGCATTTCAGGCAGAGGGCTGTGTTCAGGCAAATGTTGATTTTCCTTGCTAAAAGTAATGGAAGTTTAGGGAAGAGAAAGCTAGAGAAAGACTTAGAAAATTCAGAATTAGACTAGCAGGAAGCTATTGTAGGCCCTTGATTAAACAAGTGACATCATAAAAGCTTTGTTAAAAAAAGGTAATCTGGCAGTCATATTGGTATTGGGATGGATGAATATAATTGGCTGCTATAGCAGTACAATATAAGGCAAGCAATGGGTAAGGATACCTGTAACTTGCAAATGATTTCAGAAAAACCAAATATATATATATGTATATATATATATCTGTGCATACATACAGACAGAGCAGTATGACAAGATGTCAGCAATGTTAAATGGAAGTGGTAGGTATATGGGTAATCATTTTACTGTTTGGCTCTTCTTTGGCTGACTATGTATTTTATAAGATATAGACACATGTATATTTTTAAAAGGATAAATGTGACAATTGCCTGAATGTATTTATACATTAAAGTTGCAGTTGTCATTTGAATGTTTTTAAGTGATTGTCATTTTCCAAGTTGTTTTGAACATAAAAATTTGATTAAAAATAAGATTTCATGTAAATAATAAGACCAGATTTTTAAATTAATGTATCTTTTTTATTTAGAATGACCTTTTTCCAGCATCAGCTCAAATTTAGTTTTTTCTCCTCAGTAGTGTGGGATATATATGTACACGTACACACACACACATACATACATATACACATATTCTGGTTTAGTTGTTCTCTAGGAAGACATTAATTAGGGAGAATTTTTATTATTTTTAGAGAAGAAAACAAGAATAACTTTTCATTAACCAAATTGAATTATAGCTTTTGGGAGGTTTCTGTGGCAAAAATCCCTTTCAACTTCAAAAATCCTATAATTCTATGAATATTTCTTATTTTTAGATTGGTGTATTTGTTTTTTTAAATGCTAGTTGGCTTTAGAAGCTGCATTTTTCTGCATGTGGCTGAAGCATGTGCTTCCTGCTTACTTGCCTATCTTTAGTACACATGTGGCCAAAACCAGCAGCCAAATCTTGATGTTTCTAATTATTGGATAATTCTGCTTGCATATTTGCAGGCTACACTAATACCTTCTTAAACCCAAAAATGTGGCCTTTACTAATCAATCTTTGGTTTTTATTAATTTTATAATCACAGATTCTTGGAATCAGAATGCAAGATATGACACTCATCCTAATGTTTTAATGAGGATAATTTTTTATTCTCATGTCAGTATCAAGTTTTATTTTGAACTGTTTTACCTTTATCTGTTCAATTCCATTTTATGAGAATAAGCAGTTTTAAATTATTATTTTTTTCTCATACTTGAGCCATATAAATATTATTCTTAAAGAACATTAGGATCAAATCATAAAAACAAAATATTTCTAGAATTCCTTGTCTTCTCTTATAGAAAACATTACGCCTCGGGTAGGTTTTTGTAGTGTAATAGTTGAATGACCCAATTAATCCATTGTAGTTGCTCTAAAAAAGATAAAGGCCTGTAATTACCACATTAATTGCATTTGAATTCTTCCCCCCTTCTTAACAAGGCATTTGAATTGATGTCTATTTGTAGACATTTATTTCTTGAAAAATATGCAGTATTCTAATAAGTTTTATTGTTTCAAAGGAAGAAAAATATATATTAATACAATAATGCCTAAGGTTAAAAATAGGGTGTGGAAAATATGATGGAGCAGAGCTCCCCTAGCCTGTTCATGGCGGGTGGCAGTTCTCTCAAGGGAGGACATCTGCTGTTAGAGAGGAATGCTTGGTTGGGAGGGAGAAAGGGGTTATTACCAGAAGACTCCAGGCTGCCCTCTTTCATTCCATTTTGTCAGAAATATCAAAAAGGTTTTTGGAAAGACTAGAAGGAAAATATGCCAAAATGTCAACAGAGGTTGTGGCAGGACAGTGGGAGTATAAATAATTTTTCTTTTGCTTCTTATTTTCTAAATTTTGAGGGTTTTTTAGATGAAAGAAAGAATTATCGTAAAATTTTAACTATGGGGGTCACTCCCCTATAAATTTGTCCTTCACAATTAAATAGATAAAAGTAGGCTTTTATATTTATATTTTTAATAAAACCTTCTGTTGTTGGTGGTGTTTTAATTACAGCACATTTTCTATTAGTGTTCTAAATAGACCTTTGCTCCAAGAAACTATTTTTCAAAAATCCCTCGGCCAAAATCAGACTCCTGATAGTTTACTTTTTGTTAAGTCTTTTTGTTTATTGGGACCATATGTTATCCTCAGTTATCTTTCCTCGTGATCAGCTGGATTTTATGCTCTCATTTGACCTTTGCAGTGGTCCCCAACCTTTTTGGTGCCAAGGGCCAGTTTCGTGGAAGACAATTTTTTCTACAGACCACAGACAGGGGGCAGGGGGAGCTGGAGCTCAGGTGGTGATGCGAGGATGGGGAGCTGCTGTATAGATCTGCTTCACTGGCTTGCCTGCTGCTCACCGCCTGCTGTGCACACATACCCGCCTCCACTTTCCTAAGGTTCATGGAAGACAATTTTCTGCGTACTGGGTGGGGAGGCTGGGGGCTGCGGAGCTCTGCGGCCCAGTCACTAACAGGCCACGGACCAGTACCATAGGGTTGGGGACCACAGTGTTAGAGGATAGTAGAAAGCACCAACTTTTAGAGCACTTCAAAAGAGAGCTTCAGTATCACACAAGACGGTATTTTTTTCCTGCCTGCCCTCCCATTCTGATGAGGCTGGGGATACAGCAGTCTCAGGAAATGGGAGTGGCTTGGTATGGAATTGCACTGTTGTGAGAAAACTGCATGAGTGTGTGGGCCCTCCCTTGTGTTAGTGCTTCGTAGAAAGTAACTACAGCTTTACAATCGAGGTACTTTTTTTTTCTTCTATAAAGAAGAAGTTTAATATAAATTTAGTGAAATTTTTATATGTTCTGCAGAATTTTTTAAGTCAAATGTTTAGAACTTCAAGATATCTTTTTCCTTAGAAAGTATTAGAAAGCCAGCCCCGTAACAGTCTTTTATGAAACCAAGCTATAGTAATATGCCAATAATATCATAGACCCTGTCATTGTTTTATTTTTTCATTTTTTAAAATTAACAAATAATTTTTGTATGTATTCGTCAAGTACATAGTGACATTTCAGTACATAAAATGACTAGTGATCAGATCAGGATAGTGAGCGTATTCATGATCTCAAAAAAAATTTTTTTTTTTTTTTTTTGAGACAGAGTCTCACTCTGTTGCCCAGTCTAGAGTGCCATGACGTCAGCCCAGCTCACAGCAACCTCAAACTTCTGGGCTCAAGTGATCCTTCTGCCTCAGCCTCCTGAGTAGCTGGGATTACAGGCATGTGCCACCATGCTCAGATAATTTTTTCTATATATTTTTAGTTGGCCAATTAATTTCTTTCTATTTTTAGTAGAGACAGGGTCTCACTCTTGCTCAGGCTGGTTTCGAACTCCTGACATTGAGCAATCCTCCTGCCTCGGCCTCCCAGAGTGCTAGGATTATAGGTGTGAGCCACCGCGCCTGGCCTCATAGCTGTTTCTTTTCTCTATTCTCTAGAGTAAATTTCAGACATCTACATTTCCAGCTCAATCCCCCAACTCTATTTATTTTCAGACTTAATCTCTGTTTCACCGAGAAAATAGATGCTGCCAACTTCCCTCTTAACTTATCAATGGTCCTGAAATCCTTTCCTCTAGTCTAGATATTGTCGTCCCACCAGACTGTAATGTAATCTGGATGAAGTCAGAGAGCATAACTTTTGTAGACTATTGTATCCCTATCCCTAAACATGATGCCTCTACTTGGACCTACATCCCCTTCCAGGAACGACCCTAATTTCTTTATATTCTGTTTCACCTCCAACTGGGTGTATTGTAATTCAGTTTTGCCTCTGACCACCTAGAATTAGCACAGATCCCATAAGTTAAAGGACATGGTCCGCAACAAGACTGCCCTTACTCCAGACACCAATTTTCCTCCAGGGGCCCCAAGCCACCCATAATTTTGACCAACTGGCTATAAATCCAGGTTTCTCATGACCCTTCATGTTTGATAATTTACTAGAAACACTCACAGAACTCAGGGAAGCACTATACTTAAAATTATAGTTTTATTATAAAGGATACAATTCAGGAGGACCAGCCAAATAAAGAGACTCGTAGGGTAAGGTCTAGTGGGGAATGCAGAACTTCTGTGCCCTTTTCTCATGGTATCAGGGTATATCATCTTCACAGTACATCAGTGTGTTGGCCAACCAGGAAAGCACCACTGAGTCTCTGTGTCCAGAGTTTTTATTGGGATTTCATTACATGGGCATGATTGGTTGAATTATTGGTCATGTGATTGAACTCAATTTCCAGTCTCCCTCCCCCCATTGGAGGTTGGGAGGTCAGGTTGATGTGATGTGGCTGAAAGCTTCAACCCTCTAAACACATGGCTGGTCTTTCTGGTATTGCCAGCCCCCATCCTAAAACTATCTAGGTCACCACATTAGCATAACAAAGATACTTCATTACTCAGGAAATTCCATGGATTTAGTGTGTCCCTCCCAGGAACCAGGGAGAACAGCCAGTCAAATTCTTTCTTTTTTTTCCAGTTAAATTCTTTATTATAGGATACTCTGCTACTCCTCAAAAGTAGAACTCCTCAAAAGAATTGTCTGTATATGCTTCTCTTGAATTCTCTCTTGAACTCACTATATAGCCAGGCTTTTACCCTCACCATTTCACATTGATAACACTTACTTAAGATTGTCATCAATATCCTTCACATTGTAAATACTGTGATCAATTTGAAATCCTCATTACTTGACAGCAGTATCCAACACAGTTAATATTTTCTTGAAATATTTTATTTACTTCATTTTTTGGACGCCATTTCTTCTCTTAGTTGGCCACTCTCCCTCCATATCTAAAGGATAGAATGCAGCTCAGTCCTCAGATCTCTTCCCTCTTAGGTGCTGTCATCTCATATGCTCTCATGGCTTTAAATGTCATCTACATAGGGTGCTACCCAAATTTACATCTCCAGTTTATAGTCTTCTTCTGAACTCATATATCCAACTGCCTACTCCATATATCCATTTAGATATCTAATGGGCATCTCAAAATTATATGTAAAACTGGATTTCTGGTCATCTCCTCTCCCTCTGAAATCTTCTCCTTCCTTAGTCTTTTCCATTTCAGTTAATGTTATTTCCAGGTATTTGTATCTTCCCACTTCTTTGGACCAAAAACCTTAGAGTCATACTTGATTCTTTTTCTTCTGTATTCTACATCCAACCCAATAGCATTTTCTGTCAGCTTTATATTCATAATATATCCAGATTCTGACTACATAATGCCACCTGCACTGCTACCACCCTAGTCCAAGACACTATAATCCCTTATCAGTACTACTGCAGCAGCCTACTGATGTTTCCTCCCTTATTCCTAGGTAGTATATTTTTAACACAGGAACCAGAGTTGTCCTTTTCAAGTGTTATTCAGATTATGGCATCCCACTCAAAGCCCTTCAGTAGTTTTCCATCCTTCTCTGAATAAAGGCCAAAGTCCTTACAATGGCCTATAGAGACCTATGTGATCTATTAATAGTACCCCTCTCTGATATTAATGTGTTACTATCCCTTTCAGTCATTCTTTTCTAGCCACTCCCCTTGCTATTCTTTGAACACAACAGAAACTTTGCACTTGCTGTTCCCTCTGTTTGGAAAACTCAATATAGTTTGTTCCCTCATTTCCTTTAAGGTCTGCTTGAATGTCATCTTTTCAGTGAAGCTCACCTAGCTTGCCCTGTAAAATACCTACCCGCTCCCGTACACACATGCTCCCTTACTCTTTAACCTGCTTTATTTTTGCCATAGCATTTACCACCATCCCACCTCTCTCTCTTCATATGTATGTGTGTATGTGAACACATACACACATATATATGTTTATTTAATATCTGTGTCCTTAATGTACTCTCCATGGAGATAGAGACTCATGATTATTGAATGAATGTATCAATGCCTAGTACTTAATAAGCTGCTCATTATAAATATCTTGGAGGAAGAAATATTCCCTGCTTCTTACCAGTATAGTGCCTTCTCATATATACGTGATTTTATCATCTTCGGAATCCTCTTGAGCCATTGTTCTATCAGAAGACCATTAGCTCTTCTGTCTGTAAAGGAGACTCTCAAGTCTTTCCCACTCCAAAAAAGGGGGGGAAAATCTTCCTGTGACCTTGCATCCTCCTGTAACTACCACTCCCTTTCCCCCTCCCATCACTGCTAGACTTCTTGAGAGTCTATTTGTTGTCTATACTTCCTCACCTCTAGTTTACTCCTTAGTATCATTCACTTCTGTCAGCTCCATAGAAAGGACTTGTGAAGCTCCCAAGTGGCCTTCTAATTAGTAAATTCATTTTCTTTTTTCAGTATTCGGTCTAACTTCACTCTTGTGGCACAGGACACTAACTACTTCCTCTCCTGTGATGCCACTTTTATAGTTGACCTACCCTTCTGACTGTTCCATCACAATCTCTTTTTCTGTCTTTCCATGTCTCAGATGTTGCTGTTCTTTAGAGTCTGGTGCTATCTATGTTCACTTCTCACTAGAAACTCTCTGTAGCCAATGTCATTCATTTCCGTATACCTCCTTTATGCTGATAACTTCTAAATTTGGATCTTTAGGCTTGGCTTTACCTGTACTCCAGTCTTGAATTTCTGACTTTACTGGAATGTCTTTCTGGATGTCCTGTAGGAACCTCAAGTTCACATGTCTAAAACAAAATTCACTATATATATATATATATGTATATATATATATATTTTTTATTACATTGTGCAGTCAAAAATTCACTATATTTTTATCATTTGATTTTTTTTTTTGTTATAGGTATAATAATAGTCTCTAGTCCATAGGGTAATTGTAAGGATTGAATAAGGTAATACATGAAACAAATTTAGTAGAAATCTGGTATATAGAATGCATGTAATAAATAGTAGCTATTTTTATTACATGGCAGTCTCCCCTATTAGTCTGCAAGCTTCATGAGGGCAGGGACCAAGCCCTCAAACCTAACACTGTCCTTGGCTTGCATTAATTAGATGCTCAGGAAAGATTTGTTGAGTTAAAATGAATGATGATAATAATGTATTTAATTAGCAGTTTCTGTAACCATCTGAATTAGCTTAGTCACCTTGTTTATTTAACAGTGGGACAACATTAGATGTTTATTTTTTCTCCCTAGGTGCATTGTGTTGTAGTCATTCAAAGGATAACCAAATGTGCCGTGATGTATGTGAGCAGGTAAGTTTGCTTAATAATCGTAGAAGCTATTAGTTATGTAACTGTTTATTAAGTATAATTATTTTGGAGAAGTCTGTTTGATAGCACCTCAACCAAGTGATCATAGTTCACATCATAAGTATTGGGACAAATTGATGTGTCTGCTGACATGATACACTGAGCGGGAACACAGTATCTTTTAAAGGATTCCTGCCAAAAGTGCATAACCTAAATTATGAAGAAATAATTGGGCAAACCCAGATTGAGGGATATTCCTCAAAACAACTGCCTGTACTCTTCAAAAATATCAGTATTATAAAAACAAAGATAGACTAAGAAACTGTTCCAAATTAAAGGAAGTTAGAGAAACATGACAACTAAATGCAATGTGTGCTCCTCGATTTGAGGCTGGAATAAAAAAAATATTGCTGTAAAGGACATATTGAGATAAATTGGTAAAATTGGAATATGGACTAGATATTAGCTAATAGTTAACGGGTAAATCTTAGTGAAGACTATGTGGGTATTCATTGTACTACTCTTAAAACTTTCTTGAGGGCCAGTGTGGTGGCTCATTCTTGTAATCCCAGCACTCTGGGAGGCCAAGGCAGGAGGATTGCTTGAGCTCAAGAGTTGGAGACCAGCCTGAGCAAGAGCAAGACCCAGTCTCTACTAAATATAGAAAAATTAGCCAAGTGTGGTGGCACACGCCTGTAGTCCCAGCTATTGGGGAGGCTGAGGCAGGAAAATTGCTAGAGCCCAGGAGTTTGAGGTTGCTGTGAGCTAGGTTGACACCATGGCACTCTAGGTGGGCAACAGAGTGAGACTCAGTCTCAAAAACAAAAACAAAAACCTTTCTTGAGCCTTTTTATGCCAGTTCCACTGAAGCAATACCTGTTCTTAAAGTCCTACCTTTCTTTCATCATCTTGGTCATATGTTTATAGTCTGAGCACTTGAGCAACAGTGGTCTCAGTCATCTTTTAGAGGAGTTTTCAAGTAATAACTTGGATTTTATGTTGTCCTAAAACTGAGAGAGCTACCTAACTGGAACTATAACTTCTGTCACACAATACTGTGGACTAGAAAGATTTTCAAAGCTGCTCTTTGATTATAGGACATGACAGTCATTCAGCTCATCTAAATAGCTACTAGAGGATTTGGAGACATGTCAAATCACTATTACAAATTGTGTTTTCTGAAAATCTACTGCCAGAACAATAGCTTTTAAAAGCAAAAATGTTCCCTTGATGGCGTCACTGTAAGGAAGCTTTTAAAGTAGCTCTGCTGCTTTTGGAAGCACTGACTTTTCACCTTTTTTCCTCTTTCTTTTTCTACTGATGTTCTATAGGTTGAATGATTTTTAAGAGATGTCTTGTAATCAGACACCTACAGTAGGCAAAGTCAGATTTTTAAAATCTGGAATGTTAGAGATTCTATAATTTAGCAAATTAATTGAATACTATAGTCACTCTACTAAAGAACATTCTTCCCCAGCCAAGTTCTTAACAAATTGAGAAAAAAGGCAGATAGCTCCCAAAATATTACTTTTATTACTGTTTACACAGATGCTGATTGTGGTTTTTATCTCTAGACACACACTAAATGACAAAATTAGACTTACTCCTAGAGGAAGAAAAATAAGGGCTAGGTTACGTATGTTCATTGTCCTACCAAACTCAACAGTCAGCTAATTCATTCATCCCAGTCATAGGAGAAGTGAGTGAGGGATGTGGAGAGAGGCCAGGGATGTTAAAACTAGTAGAGCTCACTCAAAATGGAAGGAAATACCGTGAGTAAAGAATCATTATTTCTTCAAGCAGTAGAGAGTGAAAACATGATGGTATCCCGATGACATTTAGGTTTTAAGTTGGGATGAATAGTAAGATTATTGATGACTGTAGGAGGATGAGGAAAAGATTTGGTTTGGGAGGAAGGTGAGTTGTTGAATTGTCAGTGAAAACCACTGTGTGAAGACAGTTGGAGATCTGGAATTAAAACTTTTGGAAGTAGAATTTAGATAAGAAGTCAGGGCTGGTCGTTCATAATAGTCAACAAAATAAGTTTACGGTGAGACTGTCAAGAGTGTCATATGCCAAAGAAAAGTCAAGGGGTTTGAGATCTGAGAAAAGGCCCTTAGTTTAAAAAAGAAACCTGTTAGCGGAGATATTCCGCAGGAGGGACTTTTGTTTGCTTTGTTTATGCTGAATCCCCTGGTGCCTAGAACAGTGACTAACATTCAAAACACTCAATAAATATTTCTAGATTGACTGGAGTGGTGGGACTAAAAGTCATACTGCAGAAATTTAAATTTTAAAATGTATATATTTAATTATGTAATTTTTCAGACTTATAAAAATATATTCAGTTTTTATATGTATTTTCCCAACTATTATTATATTATGAATTCTTTGAATATAGGGATTGTGTCTCATTTATCTATGCTGTACTCATGCCCTTGCTTGTGGAAGCTGATCAGGGAATGCTTGTGAGTTGATTGGTGAAGAAATGGATTCAATGGAAAGAAAAAGTTGGAGAAGTCAGTAAGTCAGTATAGGAAATGAAGATTTGTTTTGAGATGAAAGGGCTTTGTTTGTTTGAAGACAAAGGAAAAATGAGTTATGACAGGGAGGAGATAAGTATGGGTAAAAAAACTTCTCAGAATTTAGGATTGTAAACACTGTGATCTGACCATCTCTGCCTTAAATGAAGTAGAAGTTTGGTTATTAAATTTTTTGCTCTGAAGTGATTTGTATAATCGTAGTATATATACTAGTATATATTCTGAATAAACATTCATTTTTCTCTGTGATTATCAGTTGTTTAGTGAGAAAGTGACTCCTTATATTCAAGTCTGCCTTATTATCTGAAAGTGTATACAGTACATGCTGGTTCTTTAAGGTAAATGTATTCCTAATAAGTATACCTTTATCAGTTTAAAACATTCTACTTTATAGAATCATAATTTTAGACACAAAAGGGACCTGATAGATTATCTAACTTAATTGTGCTTAATTGCTATTCAGAAAACTAGAACTTGGGAGCTAAATTTTATTTTATTTTTTTCCCTACATGCCAGGCTCTTACTATACCCCTTTATGTGCATTATTTCATTTACTTTTTATACCACGCCATTGAGGGAGTTAATGTCATTATCTGCATTTTATAGGTAAAGAAATTGAGATATAGAAAAGCTAAATAACTTACCAAGGCCTCAAACCAGTGACTTGAGCAGGAACTCCTCAATTTGTCTGATTACAAAGTCCATCCATGAACCACAAGGGTATAACCACCTCCTGTAAGGCCAAGTAGATTGCCCAAAGTTACTCAGAGTATATTATTTCCAACTCTTGGTTCCATGTTCTTTCCATTGTTCTAACCTATTTCAAATGCTCTTGTAGGTTTTTTGCTTTTTGTTTGTTTGGTTTTGTTTTTGTGTTTTTGAGGGAAGATGGAGTTGAAGGAGGAGGGGATGAGTGAGAACATTGCCTTCTCTGTGTTTCTTCCCATTCTACTACCAATATCATATGCTTATTCCTTTCTTTCTCTCTTTTTTTTCTTTCTTTTCTTTCATTATTGTGTTTCTTTAATCATTTATTTTTTCTTTAATGCTTCCTTTTATCTTTTTATAATGGAAAATTTCAAATATATATAAAAGTAGAGATAAAAGTATAATAAACCCCCATATTTGGCTTCAACATTAACTCATGACTAGTTATGTTTCATTTATACCTATCTGTACTCCTCCCCCCTATTATACTGAGGCAAATTTATATTGAAGCAAACCTCAATTGTCATACTATTTAATCCACAGATTTTCAATTTGGATCTATAAATTATAAGAACTCATTTTTTTAAAAAGCAAACATAACTATAATATCATTATCACTTCCTTGAAAATGTAATACTCAAATGTCTAATTATTATTCAAATTTCTTAATTATTTCATAAGGTTTTTTTTTTTTTAGTTTCTACCAGGATCCAGGTGAGACGTATACATTGCAATTGATTATATGTCTTTTAAATATCTTTTAATCTGTAGGTTTCTCCTTGCAGTTTATTTGATGAATAAATTTGGTCATCTATCCTGTAAAGTTTCCCGTAGTCTAAACCAGGGGTGGGGAACCTTTTCATGTAGGAAGGCCACACTAATTTATCTGTAATCAAATAAGGCCACGTTCAAGAAACTTCAATTAGA
>CAUYRT010086074.1:0-34512 GCA_963574885.1 Lepilemur ruficaudatus | reverse complement strand
TCCCCAAATGCTGGGTTGTATGTGAGGAAATGCTTCAGCCTTTCCCCTACTCCATCACTCTGCTTGGGCTGATTTATGCGTTAAGCATCTAATCTAAAGATAGCAAAGATATGAAAAACATCTTAAAGTGCTTTAGTGGCTTGGACGAGGAAACCCCACCAAGGGGAAACGTGCCTCTTTCACTCTGTTGGTGCTGTTAGGATCTGATTCCTGATTGTGGGGGGAGTGTATTTGACAGTCGCGGGTGTAGGCAGACGGCATCTAAGAGAGCCCTGTGTATCCATGAGCAACTCCAGACAGAACGCGGCACATCAAAATTTAACGACAGTGAGGATTTGGAAAATCCTAAAGATAAGTTTCAGAATGAAAAAGATAAAAAGCCCATCGCCTGAAAGGGAATGAGGTATGAGCCACATAAATTAAGTGGACAGATTTCTAGAAAGTGAAAAGTGCACGGAGGCATCCGCAACTGCGGAGCATAAATCCGTCTCCCCCGTTATCATCCTGGGGCAGGCAGTCTCCATATCGATGTTGCTGTGCTATGAGTAAGCACTTCCTGAATGCCCCAGTCTCTGAGTCTGGCAGACTTGATTTATGAAGAGAAGATGACAGTAATGAATGGGAAAGCTTTGCTGAGGAATTAGTTTGGGGTGGGTAGGAAGAGCAAGCCTGCTTCTCCCCCTGCTTCCTCAAAGCCATGAACAACGGTCACCCATTTCTTCCTTCTTTCCTTCCTTTGTTGAACTGAACTTTGTTTCCACTCACTGTTGCACGCCTGAAGCTTTTGCTGTTCGTGAACCGCAGTTAGCTTTGTGACTGTCCGGCTTCCCCTCTGCGGTGCTGTGACACTCCTCTCTTTTGGCCACTCCCCTTCAGAGTTTGCTCTGCTCCGCCCTCAACTCTGGCCATTCCCTGAGGCCCAGGTCTTGCCCAGCTTCTCTCCAGAAGGCTCCTCCTGGGCGCGAATGTGTGTGGCGTGGCGCATTTGAGGATCGACAGGAAATCCAGTGTCTGGGTCAAGCAGAGATAGGAAGAGTGGTTGGCAGCAAGGCCCCCACGTCCTGCATGTCCTCCAGGAAAGTTAAATGTGCTAGAGATTAATCTACCTCCAGTAAGCCGCAAACCCCCGTTTTCCTGTACCTTTATCTCCCAGGGTGGCGTTTCTCTGCTGACTAGCAAGGTTGAACTTTACTTCTTACCTGGTTACTAGTCACTTGTATTTTTAGAAACAAATGGCTGTTTTTTATCTTTAACATTTTCTATTGGGATGCATGGATTTTGCTTACTGACTTTTAAAGTTTTTTGTATATTGAGGATTTCTAATTCTTTGCTCTCATCTCATAACCGTTGTTCTATAGTTAAGATGCTCTTTAAGATAGTAAACGTTATAATGGTTAGATTTCATATGTTTATTTTGTCTTAATTCCTCAACTACATCATTAGTTCTTTGGGCTCAGAGACCCGTTTTTATGTTTCGTGGTGTTATATCTTATAGGTCCTTGAATTAAGCCCTGAACTGCCTTCCATGTTTTCAGCTATGAGAAGTGTGCATGTGTGCCCTTGTATGTCTGTGTGTGTCTGTGTATGTGTCCCTGTGTTTATGTGTGTCTGTACAGACACACAGTATACAGGTACATCCACCTCAGTACAGTCCTTACTTTGTGGAGCTGGCACTCTTGTTTGGCAGACAAGAAGAATGTTTTTGAAATTCTCAGGTAATGGGTTGGAAGAAACTCCGGCCTATAAAAAGGAGTGGTTTCTGAGGGTGGTTGGTATTTTTTTTCTTTGAAAATCAGGGGTTAAGGCCCAGAAGGAAAGCAGGGGAATGGTTGGTTCTCTGAAACCACCTTCTCTGTGGTGGTTATCCGAGAGCAGAAGGAATCCTCTGCATTCTTCATGGCTCATGAACCGCCAGTTGGGGGATTTGGAGGAGATGATGTTGGAGGTCTCTTTGATTTTTATAATTCAGTAATTTTCAATATTTTTACTATTATAAATAAACAGCTATAGAGATGTCATAGCTATTACATCTTTAAAAGTAAAGTAAAATACTATAACTTTTTAAAATGTAAAATTCGGGAGTAGGAATGTGGTCCTCCAGTATAACTTTATTCTTTGTGAGTTGGGATCACAGTGGATGCATTTTGACCGTGTTCTTCATTGCAAGAGCAACTTGCAACCACTCTTTAGTGGCTGGAAACTGAGTGTGATGCAAGATACAGGACGGTGGAGCGTTGTGTATCCTGCTTTCAGAGGCTTGGACTCCAACATGGGGCACTGGGAGCCATTGAAGAATTCAGAGCATGGCAGTGACATGGAGGGGTGGGCATTTAAATGGTTCATTCATGGGAATGAGGCTAAGTTCTGCTTTTGTCTTTCTATCTCTGAAGAAATATAGGCACTGTGAGAAAAAACTGTGGAATTTGTCCCGGAGACCTTGAGAGCCTTTCCTTACCTGCTTCTTATAGGAGTTCCTGTTTCTGTAAGGGCATGATTCCCTTACTTCTATAAATTATTCTTTCTCTCTTTTATACCATGCTTTGCCCTCTCAAGCCATCCCTGGGAAAATAAGACTCCATAGTTAGCAAGATGCAGACATGCACTGTTCTGCATTCTGCATAAGAGGTAGTGGAAAGAAAAAGACTAGCTGCTGCTGGGCGCGGTAGCTCACGCCTGTAATCCTAGCACTCTGGAAGGCCAAGGCAGGTGGATTGCTCAAGGTCAGGAGTTCAAAACCAGCCTGAGCAAGAGTGGGACCCCGTCTCTACTAAAAAATAGAAAGAAATTAATTGGCCAACTAAAAATACATAGAAAAAATCAGCCGGACATGGTGGCGCATGCCTGTAGCCCCAGCTATTGGGGAGGCTGAGGCAGGAGGATCGCTTGAGCCCAGGAGTTTGAGGTTGCTGTGAGCTAGGCTGATGCCATGGCACTCTAGCCTGGGCAACAAAGTGAGACCCTGTCTCAAAAAAAAGAAGACTAGCTGCCCCCAACAGACCTTTCTGTGTGTGTGTGATAATTTTGGTGTCTTATGATTCCAAAATTTTTAGCAGCCATAATTGACATGGGGGGCTAAATTGTACCACTCATCAGATTATACAATTTTATTAAAATGAAGCAAATTACCATGTGCTTGTATTGAACAGAAGAGGGGGAAAAAGGAAAATGAAACAAGTGGCCTTTCTTTTAAGTCATGTTAAGTTTGGAACTGTATCAGATTTTTTTTTTGTTCAATCAGGCGTTGTGTGTGTGTGTGTGTGTGTGTGTGTGTGTGTCCCTCTGAGCTGCCATCCTCTGTCAGGGATGTCTTTTCCCCAGCTCTGAGAATTGCCTTATTGGAAGCTTTCAGCAATCAAATGGGTAAAATCTGAACACATTCTTCAGGATATTTTTCATTGTTATTCCTAGCATGTTCATATTCTCAACAACAACAAAAACCCCTATGAAATATTAAGACTTTCTTAACCTCAAAGTGTTGTCATTGAATAGTTGCCTTCTATTATTTGTTTTAGCAGATTTCCAAGGTGACTGCCGAAATTCCCCAAATAGTCCAAAGATAGATAGACCCTTGTGTTCACTGGGACGCTTCCCTTTTCCTTACTGGTACTGTCTGCTTCAAACTCATCCCTCTCTCCCTCTTTCCTTCCTGTAATCTTAAATGATTATAATAAATCACTGTGATGGGAAGCAAATTAGAAGAGTAGGGAGGTGGCTGGAATAAGAATCAGGGGGCCCTTACATGCAGTCTTCTCTCTAAAGTTAACTTGCAAGCCACTGACTGTGTCTGAGCTCCAGTTTCTTCCATATAAAACAGGGGCTGGCAAACTTCTTCTGCAAAAGAAAAGATAGCAAATATTTTGGGCTTTGCAGGCAATACGGTCTTCATCACAACTACTCAATTTTGCAAAAGCTTCTATCATGCCAAAGCAGCCATAGACAATGTGTAAATGAATGTCTGTGGCTGTGTTCCAATAAAACTTTATTTACAGAAACAGCCAGTGGGCTGCACTTGGCCTGTGAGTTATAGTTTGCCCACCACCAGTCTAGGATATCAGAGTAAAAAATATTGCCCCCTTTTTCCTATAAGTTTATAAGGGGAGAATTAAATGTTGTACTGAAAGTGCTTTGAAAGATATAAAGGAAGGATTTCTGTTTCTGGCTAAGATTGGGTAATTTGAAGCAAACTCATGATCCCTGGGAAGAACAAGAAAAGCCATGTAAACTATATTTAAAAATGTGTGTAAAGGCATCTGAGAAATGTTGAAACAATGAGGAATAGGGAGGCTGAGATTCCAGGAAGGGGAGAACTGTGGAGAGGTGACCTGGGGACCTGCAGCTACTTTGTCCCTGGGGGATTTCTGATTCTGAGTGCTAGCAAGAGACTAGGGACCCACGCTTTACTTGGATGGGGTGCCGCTGCTCTGGGGAAACTGGCCAGCGGAGCTTTTGGTGGGCTCATGGGACTGGACTGGAAAGACAAAACTGGAGACTTGAGGAGCCACAAATACACAGTTGATTTTACCTTCGAGACAGTTGCTAAATTCTGAAGCTGCATGGAATGGGAAGTTCAAAAGAAAAGCAGAAAGCCTGTGGAAAGCAGGAGTGTTCATCAGTCTATGGCGCTGAGATGACAAGCATTAGAGGTCAGCACCTGCTTTGGGAGGGTAGAAGGGCTGGGGAAAGGGAGAACACACCAGGCCCTCAGTTGAAAGTCCTAGGAGGCCAAGTCCTAGCAGAAGAGGTAAACCAGGAGTAGCCTGAGTCTTGTAATAGTCCCTGATGGGTTTAGGTGATCAGCCCCCACCCCATCCCCAACTCTATCTGCCTGGCAGAGAAAGGGAGAGCCATCTCTTGAGGAAGATAACTTCATCAGAAATCCCTTTTTTTATACATGATGCCTGATTGTCAAATCAAAAATCATTAGGCATGCCAATGTGACCCCCCCAAAAATGAGAGAAAAACAAATAATAGAAATAGATTCACAGGTGATCCAGAATTAACAGAACTGGATTTAGCAAAAAAGGATGTTCAAAGAACTGTGATTAATATGTTCAAGAAATTTGTTTAAGTGGAGAAAATAGATGAAAATGTGTGAAATTTCAACAGAGAATTGGAATCTATAAAGAAAAATCAAATGGGCATTCTATTACTGGGAAGATATGTCTGAAATTAAGAACTCAGTAGATGGGGGTTTAACAGAAGATCATACAGCAGAAGATAAGACTAGTGATCAGGGAGAAAAGTTCATGGAAACTGTTCAAACTGAAGTGCAGAGAGGGAAAAATGAAGCGCATAGAAAAGAGCCTAAGAGACAAGTGTGATACAATGAAAAGTCTAAGATACGTGGAATTGGATTCTCGGAAAGGGGAGGAGAGGGAGGGAGAGAATAGGCAGAAGCCGGGTTTGAATAATGGCTAAGAATTTCCCTAAATTTATAAGAACCTATTTTTAGGTTCCAAAAGTTGCGCAAACTCCAAGCATAATAAATACAAAGAAAAAGCTTAGAGCACTGAATGGATAAACATGTTATTTAAAAGCAAACAATATACTGGCATGTTAGATTTCTGTCCCTGGCGGATGCGACCCATTACAGGGTGAGCCTCCATCCTCATGCTTAGTGCTCTCGCTTCCCTGAACCCTTCCTCCAAACAGACCTCTTTGCTCTTTGTCTCTTGCATTTTCCTGCTTCTCTACCTTTGTCAAGCTCAGTTTGTAACACCAGCCCTTGGTGTTTCCTGTTTCCAGGCACCCTTACCTCTGGCCTTGTCATTGTCTTTGCTAACATCATCAGGAACAGTTGAAAGGTCAAACAAGAGCTGTACCCATTAGGGTGATGTATGAGTTTCCTGGGGCTGCTGTTACAAATTACCACAAACACGGTGGATTAAAACAGCAGATATGTTATTCTCTCACTGTTCTGGAAGCCAGAAGCTTGAAATCAAGGTGTCATCAGGGCCACACTTCCTCTGGAGGCTCTAAAGGGGGAATCCATTCTTTGCTTCTGGCAGCTGCCAGCATTCCTTGGCGTGTAGCCACATCCCTCTGTGCTCTGCCTTCATATCACCTTCTGCTCTGTGTGTCTATGTCCTCTTCTGTGTGTCTATCTCAAAACTCTCTGCCTGTTATAAGGATGCATGTGATTGCATATAGGTACCACTGGTGTGATCCAGGATAAGCCCCTCTTCCCAAGATCCTTAACTTAATCTCATCTTTTTCCATGCACCTATTCATAGGTTCTAGGGATGGGGCCATAGACATATCCTTTGGGGGAGCACATTAAAGGTGGTGATATTATAATACTAATGGTATGTGCCTCGAAACAGTAGTTATGTGCCAAGAACTGTGCTAAGTTCATTACATGCATTATCTCATTTGATCCTTGTACTGACTCTGTGTTAGTTTCCATTATTAATGCCATTGCACAGATGAGGACTGGAGGGTAAGGAACTTGCCAAGGTCACACAGCCAGTAAGCAGGAGAGCTAGGATTTGAACCCAGGGACTTGGGCTTTGAACCTCCTTTCCTTAACTGCCATGAGTTGATAGGCTGGATTTCTGGTTGGACTGCTGCCAGTAGCTGGCTTTTAGATTTCGGGACCTGGACAGTACTTTCTAGTCCTAAAATTCTATGGTCCAATGAGCTTTCGTCAGGAAAAAAAATCAACCTGGATTATTAAGAGTATAGCAAATTGTAATCTGCCAGATAATGGAGAGAATTTGCTTACGCTGCTTATAGACGAAGCTGACGTGAGTTTGCCATTGTGCATTTTGATATTTGCTGATGGTAGAGGCGTTCTGGAAGGAAAAATTACTTGTGGACGCACAGGCCAAATCTATACTGTCTGAATGCATTGAGGTAATTACTCAGATTATTTAGACCCTGCCTGCCAGATAATTGAGGTAAATGGGGTTATTAATTTGAAGTAGCTAGGTAATTTGGTCTGCCTCCCTTTGATAATATAAACATGATCATATTATGTAATTGTATAATTGGCTGAAAGGGCTCTATTCTTTGTCTTGAAGCATCTGCTATTGTCTGTGGCCTGGCCATTGGGTTATAGTGACAGTGTGTTTGATTATCACAGACAAATCCCTAGGTACTTAGCTTGGGTTTCCTAGTGGAAAATTCATGCGTATATTTGCATGTACTTACTTGTGTGTGTGTATATATATTTTTAATTAAAAATGGAAATATCAGAAATAGTTTTAAAGTTTGATTTTTGCTGATAATTCATGTAAGAGTTTCAAAGAAACATGTACCTCCAAGTGAAACCACCTTAGAGTCTATTTGAGGAGATTGGCTCCTTTGTAAGGGGAAGCTTTCATTGAGCCCTGCTGTAGGATCTACATTTGAATCGCCTAGGAAACTCATTATAGCACAGCTAATTCCTCATCAAAGATGGTCAAAGCAAAATTAGATTCAGTTCATTAGCTTCTACCTAAACCTTGTCTGATGGGGCCCATGTTGTGGTTTTCCTGTTGGATCACAAACATTTAACTTGGTCTTTCGTATTCCTGGCACTGCCCATGCTGTGCTGCCCGGAGGGCCTCCGAGGTGTGGCCTCTGCATCTCACTCTCCAGTGCAGGGAGTGGTGTAGTCTGAAACCCTTCCAGTTTACATCGGGGCCAAACCTGCTTTGCCTGTCATTTGTTGAAGAAGTCTGGCTGGTCTAGAGTAGGCGCTGCCTTGTGAAGGGTAAGAAATTCTGGGGTGAGTAGGTGGGAGAAGAGTGGGCCATGTCACAGCTGTGGTGGCCACATGTCTTACATTTTCTGGAACCATCTGGCTCTAAAATATGCTTTACGGTTTTAGACCTTAAATCCTGAATCTTGGCATGGAAAATGAGGCTCAAGTGACGTCTGCTCACATGTCTCTCACATTAGTTATCTGTGTAGCAGGCCTCTTACATGACATTTCTACCCTAGCCAAAAAAGGAGAAAACTGGGAAGAAAATTTAGGTTAAAAAAAAATACATTCCCCACCCAACCTTTGATTGAAATGTAAGGGTTTGATCTTGGACGGTGGTGTTGGTTGTTGACATCATTGATCGGATTTTTATTTCCTGCTTTGCTTTGCCTGCCCAGATGTGGTCCAGAGAGTATGGGAGCTGTTAAGATAAAACCAGGCTCAGGAAATTCAAATGACATATCTACCTGAACCTCCTTAAGTCTTCCCTCTGGGCTATGTATTTATTTATAAGCCTATTGAGCTCTGGGGGAAGAAAAAAAAAAAAAGAGGAGGATTTTGTTCCTAAAATGAAAACCAAATTTAGTTAATATGAAAGCTCTCATGTGCAACCATCCTGTCAGCCCCCAGTAAATATACAAATATCAGAATAACACAATAGATAAAAATCACCCTGGGAAAAAAGAAATTGAGATAATTTTGGTGTTTTACAGGGAAAGAATTATCCACATAATTTATTCTTTTCCACCATGTATACTTTACAAACTGTGTTATCTAGTTTTATGTAATGTTTGCATGTAATTACTGGACCAATTCTAAAACTCATAAAAATTTAGAACAAAGCTGTGCACACTCCAAGTGTTGAAATAAGTCAATCATTTGGAAAATTCATGTCCTTAAAAACATCTTGGCTTCAGTTATCTGAGAAGAAAAAAAATCACATTGAATTTTCTTAGTTTTCCATTTTAGTTGGCAAATGTCAAATAGCTAAAAGTTATAGGAACAGATAAGCTCTCTCAACACTTATTGCATATAAACTTTAGAGTTTACTTTTTTCCTAGTATTTCAATAAGTAATAATGGCCAATAATTCTATAATATGTTCATTTTTTCATCTTTTTCTCTATCATGATGATGTTGATTGGGTCATTACAGACATAAGTGACAGCTATTTAAGCAAATGAATTCAGAACATGGACTAGAATTTTTAAGAAAAATTTTAAGTGTGCAGTTGAATTTGATTTTTAATTTTCAATCTTTTGAGATATGAGAAAATGGAAAATGGTCTTTCACTGGGACAAAGCTCTCTTCATGTAAGAGTTTAGATGTCTGAAATACTTTGTGGGTGCTACTTAGTCTTTTCTGGTTCCGTTAAGACTAATTGCATTCAGAAAACCCAGTAGCACTGGTTTGTAACTTTCAGGGACTTCATGAAGCTGAGCATCATATTTTCAAATTACTCTCCTGATTTTTGTACTTCTAATCTGCTGGGAAAAAAGATGAAAAAATTCATTACATATATGTATAAAATAAAAATGGCTATAGCCTGAGAGACTGTCCAAAGGGGACTGAAGTTTATGGAAAGTATTATGGTTTCTGAGAATTATTTGGCTTCTTGTTTGTGTTAATCTGAGTTTTTAGTTACTGGAATTTGACATCTAAATAAGAGGCTGTTCCTATGATATGTAAATAGAGTGTGTGGGTCGAAATGCTTGTCATTATGGATATTGAAAGGACAATTTACGATTTACAAAGACGGAAAAGCTCAATAAAGATCCACTATTGAAGAGCTGGTGCAAAGGCAGGCTGCAGATAGATGGGCTTCTTGCGGATGAACAGAATTAATGACAAGCGAAAGGGAAAAATTCACCTTACTGGCAGGGAAAATGGTTTCCCCATGTCAGCAAGGACAGTGCTTTTCCCTTTCCTCTCTGCCGTAGCCTGGGCAAAGGACTCCACTCCCTGAGGCCCCAGCACCCTGAGCATACCTGGACCTTCATAATACAGCAGGACACGTGCTCTATCCATCTGTTAACACGCCTGCCCCTGATGGACTTTGCAAACCTCTACTGACTAGACAGCTTGTCTGGTTTCTCTTTCTCTTCCTAGTACCTAGTACAAGCTTGGCACATAGTAGGTGCTCAACCAGTGTCTGTCTTAGCCTACTTTGTGCTGCTGTAACAAAGTACTTGAGACGAGATAGTTTAGAACAGAGATTTATTTCTCACAATCCTGGAGATGGGAAGTCCAAGATCAAGGTGCCGGCAGGTTTGGTGTCTGGTGAAGGCCTTGTCTCCACTTCCAAGATGGTGCCTTGTTGCTGTGTCACCCGGAGGGAAGGCAACGCCGTTTCCTCACATGGTGGAAGGCAGAAGGGCAAAAAGGACCAAAGTCCCTTTGTCAAGCCCATTTACAATAGCACCAATCCATTCACGATGGCTGAGCCCTCGTGACCTAAACACCTCCCAACACTGTTGCATTGAGGATTAAGTTTCCAATATGCAAATGTTGGGGGACACATTCAGCCCATGGCAGTGTCTACTGAATTGAGTCTTAATGATAAAAAGTATTCTTTGTGTAAGAATTGTTTGTATACTCATTCCCCACCCCACTATGAGACTAACAATTTAATTTTTGTTTCAGGCAGCATTTGCCATTTTTAATCAGAGGGACTGGAAAAAAATTAAAATTTTATTCTTTAAAATTTACAGGGAAAAGTAAATGGTTTGGGGGGTAAGTTTATAGTGCTTATACTTCCGAAGTTTGAGCATAAAACTGTATTGAGACTTTTGGGATACCTGGTATATAGTAAAAGAAAGTATGATGATAATTGGCATTTATTGGGTACTTACTATGTCCTAGGCATCTAACCCTTTAAAATTCCTCAGTAAGGCACTGAGAGATTATGTAACCCACCCAAGATTCTTGGCAAGAGGCCAAGCCAGGATTTGAACCCAGGAAGTCTCATTCCAGAGCCTGTGCTCCTAACCACTAAGCTAAACCACCTTGAGAGTGACCTACCTGCATGCAGTGTTTGTTGAAGGGCGTGCATTTACCCAGGGAGGCCTGGCCCTTGGTGGAAACGCTGCACAGCTCTGTGTAGAAGCGGTTAGTCATCTGCACTTGCAGAGGCCATAAAACAGATGTGAACTGTAAAAGATTAAAGAGCCAGTTTTCCTGTCAGTTACCAGAGAGTTTCACATATACTTAAAGTTCTTACAGAGCTGGCATCTGTCATTTTTAAAAAGTTTTTGTTGGCACACAATACTCAGTGTTTATATGACAGAAGTGTTTCTTGGAAGAGTTCAAATCTCTGTGACTCTGACACTGTAGTCCCCAAGCCCTGGTGACCTGTTTAGGGACTGGGCTGCAAAGTTCTGCTGCCCACATCCCCCCCACCATCCTCGGAAATATTGTCTTCCATGGAACTTGGGTGTGGGGGCCGCACGGCAGGAGGTGAGCAGTGGTACTTACGGCTGCCCCCCATCGCTCGCCTCACTGCCCGAGCTCTGCCTCCCCTACCCCACCCCCTTTATCCTTGGAAAAATTGTCTTCCAGGGAACCAGTCCCTGGTACCATAAAGGTTGGGGACTAACACATCTCTGTGTCACAGGACTCTAGGGCTGCAGCTCTCAGAGTGTGGTCTGGGGACCCCTGGGAGTTCCTAAGGCCCCAACTGTTTTCAAAATGATACTAAGGTATCGTTCGCCTTTTCCTCTCTTATTCTCCCACAAGCGCGCAGTGGAGTTTTCCAGCAACTACGTGACACATGATGGCATCATCACTAATTAACGTGTACTTGGATATTCTCGTTTTAAAAGTGTCTTAGTTTTAAATGTTCTAATGTTGATAAATACCAATAGATATAACCCATATAAGCAAAACCTGTTAGGGAGTATGAAAAAATGTTTCAGACTGAAAAATTGAAACCCTTTCCTAAGAGTTTGGTCACTGGAAGATGTTCATTATTATTTTTTCATAATAAATTCACTCCAAACATACTTGAGTTTACAGTTGCCTTCCAATATGTAAGAAGTTGAGTGAGATGAAATTAGAAAGATAAACCAATCTCATTTTCGAGCCATTTTACATCTTTTAGGGTACTCTCAAGTTCCCGAGCAATGCATTTTCTAGAAGGAAGGGTACTCTTTTTACCTCAGTTCTCCAAAGACTGGGTCTTCATTCTAACTTGCGGGGCATTATTTTGAAAAGAGTAGCCGGAGGTATTGTATTGTTCATAAGGCCGCCTACCGAGTGCCAGATGCATTTTTCTGTGTGATCAGAAGCAAACTGCTTTCCTCCTTCCTCGCATTTCATCCACTCTGCTCCGGGGTTTTAAAAATTAGCTGTTCATAGATTAAGTGCCCTTAATCAATTCGTCTTACACTACGATGTGAAGTTTCTCTCGTGTTCCGCAGAGAACTTGATTTTCATTTGCTATCCGTGATCACAGAATAGTAAGTGGGTTCCCAAGAAATTTCATGAAAAGGAATAATAATGCAGAGATGGGGGGATGTAGAGGGGAGGTTGAGCTAATTGATTAGTTTAGGATCTTTTAATTTCCATGAGGGATGGAGGAGCTCAATTTGTATTTCTTCTTGGCACCGTGTTCTCACAGATTGTGTGCTATTTCATTATCATCTTGACAGAACAGCCGATGTACAATTCTGTTGAATAGGATATCCGTTGTGTTTTTGCCATGTGTATTAATAGAGCATGATTGGATTATTTTGACTTTATTGGCTGGTGATCTAAGAGCTTGAGGAGTGAGTTGAGAGGGCAGTGTCTGAGTCCTGAATTTATAGTGCCACTGTCCTTTGGACACCGTGGACACCTCCTCCCCCAACACTCATATACTGGCTTTGAGGCCGGTAAGTGGCTGGTGTTACATCCTCGCCTCATAAAACTTCCAGGCAGATTGCTCCCTTATTCAGAATTTCCCTAATCGTTACCTGTGGCCAGCTTCATTGTCTTCCCTCAGCACTGGTTCTTTGCCTTGTTCCAGGGCCACTTTGCACGCTTCTCATCCTGGGGGTTTCTGATTTCCTGCCCCCAACCTGTTTATGGAGTCTCTTCCCGTGGATTTGAAAACTCCCAGCTACTAGTGTGAGGATTTTCACACACGCACATGGAGCGGAGGCGAACAGATTGTATGCATTTGCCAAATCAGCCTCCGTGGTGTCCTCCCACCCCCTAAAAATAACATCACTCCTCCAAGTGAGAGTTAAAGAAGAACCCCCCAGAGAAAGGTTTCTGCACAAACACACACCACCTAGACAGACCGGGACGGTCATGTGCGGCTGTCACCGCAGCTGCTCCCCAGTCCCTATAGGGTCCGGCTCCTGAGCAGGGAAGGAGGTGTTTATAGCAAGGAGACACAGCCTGGCTGCAGCGGGGAGGTCTCCATTATCAGCCTGTCTCTCCCTACCCTTGGAAGACCTGGGATTCTTCATGGGAGACAACGTGGTGGAGAGGACCAGGCTGGGTTTTGCTGTCTTGTCCTTCCCAGGAACTAGTTCTGTATTTGCTCTGTCCTTTTTTTTTTTTTTTTTAAATCATGTATTGATTTGCTAAACATTATTGAATTCTATTTATGATCTGGCATCACCTTTAACTATAGAGGGAGTTTTAAATGTAAAGACATTGGCCCAGGCCTTTCTGAATATGCCATGGAACCCAGAAGCCTTAAAGTTTTGGAAGGTTTGGCCACATACAATTTTAAAAGTTTTATGCAGTGAAAAGACAAACAGAATCATAATATGTGTAACAGATAATGGGCTAATATGCCTCTTATGTAAAATGTTGCTACAAATCAATTAAGATAATCTGGGCTATGGAAAAGTGGGCAGAAGGACTCTTAGCTGAAGAGTAAAAAATATATAATTATGTATATATACACACACATACATAAAGAAGTATCTTTAAGGAATATATAATATATACATATCCATACCTATGTGGGTAAGAGTAGCAAGTACAAGAAAAAAAAAAAAAGAAGAAATATGTGATATAAAATATCTAGCCTAAGAAATGCATAAAAAGATTCTCACCTAATTACTAATTATAGAAATTCAGATTAAAGCTATGAGATCATTTTTCATCTATTAGATTGGCAATGTTGCGAGGAGGTAGATGTGGTCTTACTTCATAGATGAGACTGTAAATTGATAAGAACAATGTAGAGCAATTGGCAACTCCTATCAAATCCTTTTTTTTTTTTTTGAAACAGAGTCTCACTCTGTTGCCCAGGCTGTAGAGTGCCGTGGCATCAGCCTAGCTCACAGCAACATCACACTCCTGGGCTCAGGCGATCCTTCTGCCTCAGCCTCCCGAGTAGCTGGGACTACAGGCATGCGCCACTATGCCCGGCTAATTTTTTTTATATACATTTTTAGTTGGCCAATTAATTCCTTTCTATTTTTAGTAGAGATGGGTCTCGCTCTTGCTCAGGCTGGTTTTGAACTCTTGACCTTGAGCAATCCACCCGCCTCGGCCTCCCAGAGTGCTAGGATTACAGGTGTGAGCCACCGTGCCCGGCCTACCTCCTATCAAATCTTGAGCCTGTAAATATATATCAGCATGGGTATTTAGAAAAGCATTACCATCATAGATAACACTGGAAACTATGGGAGTGATTACTGTTAGGAGTGCAGAGAGGTGACAGGGGAGACCTGGTTACAGCGGCAGCCCTCTTATCTAGGGAAGCCCAGACCAGACAGTACTCATAACTGTCTGGCATGACACCCTGTTCACCTCTGGCTTTGACTCATGTCCTCTACCTCCCACCTCTGCACTGTGGGCAGGAAGTCCAGGGACACGGAGAAAATCAAGAACATGTTATTTGCATTTGCTTGCCTGAATTACATTGCCCTCTCTTTGAATAGCGCTATTAAAATTTAAACTTCAAAATCAAATTTGCTTTTATACACTTACTTTGTTTATTTTCTGGGTTATACTCTGAAATTAAGCATGTCTGGTTTATGGTAGTTATTTATAATCGCTATGTAGCTATTCTTATTTTACTGGTTCTCTCCATGTAGACTTCCACGGCAGTAAACATGTTGCACACATTCGTGCTTTATTTTTTTTTTCAATCACAATTATACTGCCAAATTCACTGAAGAAAAATAAACATGATGTTTTAAAGAAAGACTTTTTTCTTAGCTGTGATCAACCTATCAAGGAAACTGGGCCCAAGCAGCTGACTATGGATGGAACCTAAACAGACGCAGAGCCCAGGAAGGAACACCTTGAGGCACGGACTTGTGCAGAAGCAAGGAGACGGCACTCACTGGGTTTTAGGAGTCATTTTGTTCTGATCCTGCTGCACTCATTATGCTATGGTATAGTGGAAAGAGTACAGGATTGGGAGTCTAGGGTTCTCTAGTTCTGATTCTGCAGTGTCTCTGTAGCCAATTGTTTAGTCTCTCTGGACATCACTTTACAATCTGTAGAATGAGAAGATTGGCTTAGTTAATTAGGGAGACTTCATAGTGTAGAGGGTAAAGGCATAGGCTCTGAATGCCTGAGTTTGACTGTAAGGTCCACCACTTACTGTCTGTGTAACTTTAGGAAAGTTACTCAACTTCTCTGATCCAGAGTTTCTTTCTCTTTAAAATGGAGATAGCAAGATAGTACCTAGCTGAGAAATTGAGAATTAAACAAAGATGCCTGTAAAGCACATAAAACAATGTCTGGTGGACAACACATGTTCAATGGAAGCTCGCTATCTTGTTATCATTGTTAATATTACTTTTTGTAATACTTCTATCCTCATCATCATTGTCATCATCATCTTTGAGGGCTTTCTCAGCTCTAAAATCCTTTGAAACCATCTGTTCAAAAAAGCAGATTCAAAAGCAGTATTTAAATTCTAAAACACTAAGTGGAAAAGAATATGATAGTTGGAAAAGAACAGGTAGTGAAGTCAGATAACAGTTGTCTCATCTCCATCCTGACTTCGTTGTATTTTTCCACTCACAGCTCTCTCTAAATCCAGGGGGATAGCTTCCATTCCTCATCTTACTAAACTGCTTGGCAACACTGACCACTACCTCCTTGTCACATTTGAGACCATCATTGGTCAGTAAATCAAAAAAGTTAGCTGGAATAGGGAATTATTTAAAAAAAAAAGTGTGTCTGTGTGAATATACATGTATATTTAAACATTTTATTTTAGCATGACACACAAAACATACATTCGTTTGCCAATTTTTAGGTATAGAACTGGGGTGTTTGATAGTGTTTCTGCTGACTAGAGATCTGTGTCATCCTTTCTGCATAAATCTGTGATATAGCGTCTAAACATTTCAATTAAAAGTTTTTAAGATGGAGAGCTGGTCACAGAGAGATCAGAGTATACCTTGCACATTTTAAAATTACTTTTCCTTTTGCCTTTTATTATTTTATTACCTCATCTACCTTGGCGGTCACTTTTGTTTCGTAGTTTTCTTATGGAATCTTTGGTTTCTTAGGAATAACTCTCGTTCACCACTTACGCAGTAGCACTGCCTCCCCTATCCTTGGTTTTGCTTTCTGATGTTTCAGTTACCCATGGTCATTCGTGGCCTGAAAATATTAAATGGAAAATTCCAAAAATAAACAACTCGTAAGTTTTAAATTGCATGTCATTCTGAGTAGCATGATGAAATCTCGAGCCATCACGCTCTGTCCCACCTGGGACGTGAATCATCCCTTTGTCCCGCGTCTCCACGCCGTCCATACTCCCCACCCGTTAGGCACTTAGTAGTCTTCTCGGTGTCTGGATCCACTGTCTGAGGATCGTAGTGCTTGTGTTCAAGTTCCCTTATTTTACTTAACAATGGCCCCAAAGCACAAGGTGAGTGATGTGGCAATTCTGATATGTCAAAGAGAAGCAGTCAAGTGCTTTCTTTAAGTGAGAAGGTGAAAGTTCTCAACCTAATAAGAACAGAAAAAAAAATCATATGCTGAGACTGCTGAGAACTATGGTAAGAGCAAATCTATCTGTAAAATTGTGAAGAAGGAAAAAGAAACTCATGCTAGTAGTTTTGCTGTCATACCTCAAACTGCAAGAGTTACAGTCATGGTGCCTGACAAGTGCTTAGTTAAGATGGAAAAGGCATTACATTTGTGGATGGAAGACATGAACAGAAACATGTGTCATCTGACAGCAGTCAGGCTCCGTATTATCTGCAGTTTCAGGTACTGATGAAGCTACTTTGCTGTGCCAGCCTCCTGAGGCGGCACACATGGGGGAGACATGTTAACCTGAGCAGGATGCTGGTGGGCTTCAGGTCATGCAGCATCATGGTGCAGTGGGAGAGCCCTGAGGTAGTGGAGTGGAAGCCTCAGGTCCCCAGCCACCTGCCTCCCCTCTTTGAGGCTGCCACTGCTGTGTGCCTGGGCATGGCCACACACTCTCTCTTCAGCTTCCCTTTTGCTGTAGCTAAGGACAGACATTTTAGGGTTTATTTTTTCACTTTAAATGTTTTACCTGAAGTGCTTCCAGGTAGAGCTGCAGGCAAGGTGGGCCTGAGGTGGGAGGAGACTTTAGGCTATGAACCCTTGTTCTAGCAGTTAGAAGAGGAATTCAGAAAATGTGAGTTAGTAAGGAAAGTGGAGAGGCTGGAATTATATGACTCCTTCATAGACATATTTTGCTTGCAAATTTAGTTTTACAAATCTGGGATGGATTCTAGACAGGCATGGAGAGTGGTCAGGGTGAGAGTGGCACATCTTCTGTCTTCACCTTGTGTGCTGTGCCCTAAATGTGTTCCCACCATGGTTCCACTTCTGTCGCACCTCACTGGGGTCTTCTGCTGTCCATCTCCTGGTGGTTCCTGGTCACTCTTAGTGATGGTGCCATTTTCTAGAACCAGCTCTCTAGACTCCCACTGTAGACATGCCCGCCCCCTTCCTCCTGGCACCCCATTCCTTCACTCTCACAGACGCCTCTAGTAGAGCCTGATGCAATTCAGAGGCAGCAACCCCTCAACATGACTTTTGCCTTATTTATTTTTCTGAGTCTTGATGTTCTAGACTCATTTTGGCTCATATTCAGAAATGAATAGATGTTAAGTTCACATTTAGAAGAGAATTGCAAAAAAAAATATGCGAGTCTGTGGCTTAGGCTAAAAATTTAAAGTCAGGAATGAAACTGAAGAATATTGATGCAGAGCTGTAGTGATTTCAGACATAAGGATCAATTTATGGACCTGATAATCTGTCATGCTTGGTAACAATTTGTGAGGGGAGCAGGGTTATTAATAATAGTGATGACAATAATGATTTTAGCAGCTCTCATATATAGAGGAGCTGTGGGTTCTAGGCCCAGGTCTAGTGCTATATATGCATTATCTCAATCCTCATATTAGCTGAGGAGATAGGTGTTATTTTTTTCCTGTATGCTACGGTCCCCAACTCCCAGGCTAAGGACCGGTACCAGTCCCTAGCCTGTTAGGAGCTGGGCCGCACAGCAGGAGGTGAGTGGTGGGCAAGCAAGGACAAAGCTTCATCTCAACTTACAGCTGCTCCCCATCATTCCCATCACTGCATAACCTCCACCCCCTATCAGAACAGCGGTGGGATTAGATTCTCATAGGAGCACGAACCCTGTTGTAAACTGCTCATGCGAGGGATCTAGGTTGTGGCTCCTTATGAGAATCTGATGCCTGGTGATCTGAGGTGGAGCTGAGGCAGTCACGCTAGCACTGGGGAGCAGCTGCAAATGCAGATTATCATTAGCAGAGAGGTTTGACTGCACAGTAAATGTAATGCGCTTGAATCATCCTGAAACCATGCCCCTACCCCCGTCCCATGGAAAAACTGTCCTTCATGAAAACTGCTGTGATATAGACAAAATTGAGGCCCATAAGGGCCCGTAACTCATCCAAAATCATACAGCTAGTAAGGTGTGGCACTGAGATTTGAACCCAGGTGATCTGGCTCCAGAGCAGGAACTTTAGCCACCACACCACCCATCTCTCTGCCTTAGCCAGATTTGATAAATAGCCAGCTTTCTACCCTATAATTCAGTTCCAGACTTCTGTTCTTTATTTGCCTAATAGTATCTGCATGATTTAGAATGAAGACAAACTGCATTCCGGTTAAAACAAAATAATATTACTACTACTACTCACTTCTTACTAATTTGTGGGAATTCCAGATACCATGAAGCCTCCCCACCCTGCTCCCCAAGGAAGCTGACAAGGAAGCATAAGAAGGGAGAAAGCTATGTTAAGTTGAAGCATCAAAACCACAGGCACTTATTAAGTGTGTGAGGGAGCAGTTGCATTTCTGGAGTGTAACATAAATCATCTGAAAAATCCAGTACAAAGCACTTCCAGGGACTCGAGGCGACCAACTGGAAGGTCCACCGTCTATTGATATTTCTGCTGTAAATGATCTCAGTGGGGTGCCGGCTGGCCGGTTGCCTCCAGCAGTTATTTCTAGTTTTGCTGGAGCAGTAATTCCAAGCCTGTGATCCCCACATGGGGTGAGAGGTGTGATTCAGGAGGATGTTATGGACCTGCCAACAGGGTAGGGGCAGACAAGGGTCAAGAACCCAGCGGCTCCAGAGAGGTAAACACTTTAGAAGCTGTGCGATTATGTTACTAGAGATTCTGGAAGAGCAAGTATTTAAGGGGCACAGGGAGCAAACCATCAAACGTGAAGGCAGGAAGAAGGGGCTTTGCCTTTTTATTCCAATTTGGAGTAGTGACAGCTAGTAAAAAACAAAGATTTAATATGCTTGACGGAAGGTTAGTCATCTGATCCCGCACTGTAAGGATTTTGGCAGCGCTTTTCCCTTCCTCGGTGATATGGGTTTATTTTTAGGAAAAAGAAGTGACCTGACTCATAGCTGTAGCTAAAGGACGCTTAATAAGGAATTAAATTGGCACCTTCATAAACACAGACGAAATACCATGTTTTTATGGGCTGTAATAAAATGCATTAAAAAACAAAGGGCTCTAGTGCAGACCTGTCCAATGGAAATACAATATAAGGTGACCCATGGATGCCATTTTAAAATTTGTTAGTAACCATATTAAAAAATAGGTGAATTAACTTTAATGATTTATTTTATTCAACTCAATATATTAGAAAATTCATCATTTCAACATGTAATCAATATAAAATTATTATCGAGTGATTACAGTCTTTGTTTTCACTAAGTCTTTGACATTGTGTGCGTGTTTTACACTTTGGGCACCTCTCAGTTCAGATGGGCCAGGTGTCAAGTACTCAGTAGCCACATATGGCAGGTGGTTACTGGAGTGGAAAGGAGGAAAGAAAAAAAAAGAAGAAAGGGAGGAAAGAGGGAGTGATGAAGGGAAGGAGTAAAGGCAATGTTAGAGAAAATTGTAAGGATTTCTTATAAGCACATAATACCTATCAGATCCACCTGGGCAGTCTCGAAGGCTGGACTTTGTGGTGGTCCATTTCAAGAAACGGTCACTGGCAGGTCAGGAAGGTCCATTCTCCTGCCTGGTTAAATATTCCTCTTACCCTTCTTGTGCCAATTGTTGATAGATTGCATTTTTCTGGGTATAAATAGAAATGATTTTCACCAAATTTCTTCTCCATTTTATTCTGAAGAACACCCCCTGGCCGTTTGCTCTCACCTAATTGTTCTACTTGATCTCATTCTCCAACTTTTCTCCTTTTCCACTGGAATACATGAGAAGGCAGCTGGGAGGGACATGTGTGCATGCATAGACCCCAAACACCAATTAGGGACCCCTTTTTATAGTGGGGAATCAAAATACTTCTTAAGAGCAGCCTCTCAAGGCGGCATAGACACCTTCTCTTACATGAGCAAAAAATAAACCGAGGCGTGCTGATGACAATTTTGCATGCAAATTGGTTAGTGGAGCCGGAGCCGTTCAACTCGTGTGTACCATTTTCTATTTCCATGCACCAATTTGAGAGTTTGCGCATGAATGCGGTAATTGTTCATGCAAAGCTGAAAATGCAGGTGTTGGAAGCCTTTTTTAGAGTACTAGAACTGTCTGGTTCTGTTCTCATTTGACTGAGTTTTGTTCACTCTTTCATGATGTCATAAATGGAAGAATATTATTCATTAAAATGCATTTTCAATGTGTGGAACTTTTTATAAGCTTCGGAAATGGTTTATATAACTGTAGCACTGAGTATGTGGTGTGTCTCTACTACAGCGAGAAAAAGGAGAAGCCACTGATGGAAATTTGCTGTTGTGTCTCGGGGGTAGTGCCTTTGAACAAACGAATGGGCTTCTCTTGTGGGTCTAGGTGGTGCTAAACCCCCGGACTGTGGAATTTATACTGTCATAAACCTCTTGAAACTAGTCTTGCACATGGTGAGTTTCTATGCTTTCCAACAGTGTCCATATTGAATTATTTTATACTATTTAGAAAATTTAAAAAATTCTCCTAAGTAAAGACTTTATTGATAAGCCAATGTGAAATTTTGTTACAGAGTTGAAACCCTGATTAATAACTCAGAAGAAAAAGAGCTGATAATATTATTTCATGTCTTGTATAGATGCCAAACTGAAGTGAGTGCATACCATGCTTCTTGGGAAATTTCTCGTGTTCTGTTTTCTGCTGTTTGAGGTTAAGATTCCCAGTCATTTCTTGTGTACAAGCAGGTCTTTGTCCTGTCATCATTTGGTTATCTCTACAAAGTGAAATTGTTACGTCCTTCCTTTGCTTTCCTTGTCATATCAACCTTTGATTTTTTCCAGTGACACGTTTGTGAATTATTCTGACTCTTAGAAGTTCCTTTTTCCTTCTTGCTGCTCTCGTATATCCTGCTCACGCCAGCGGGGACAGAGAAAGGACAGATGGTCAAAGGGAGGTGAGGTGTCCTTTCTCTGTATTGGAACTGAAGCGTAGGGTTGAGTGGCAGATGCAACTGATGCTGTTGTTTAAAAAAGGCTTCCTGGAGATGGGTGATGGTGACGGTTGCATGACCACATGAATGTACCCAATGCTACTTATAAAGGGTTAAAATAGAAAATTTTATGTTATGTGTTATATATTTTACCACAATTTACAAAAAAGGTTTCCAAGTTTCCTCTGGGTTTTATACTGGCTGACAGTTTTCCAAGATCCATTACGGTTTTTTTCATCTTGATCTCGTGGCTAACCTACTTTGGGGCCCAGGGAGTGTGGAGACCTCAGAGCTCATCAACATCCAGAGTGACTGTAGGTGGCAGTTTGCACTGGACTTTCTTTGATGGAAAAGGCGCTGATGCAGTCAAGAGGTGGGCCGTGGCCTCGTGGGAGAATTTTTTTCATTTAATGATGGCTGTTAATGAGCCTTCCCCAGGCGCTCTTGGGTTGGCCAGCTTGTTGGTGAAGAAACCCAGCATGGGGTCTGGCCTGGTGGAACTTATTTAGTGGAGAAGACAGGGGAAAAAAAGTCAATGAATAATTTGTATAATTAAGAGCTATGATAGATGCTGTGAAACAAATGATTGGTAAGTAATGATCTAGAACAGCACTGTCCAATGCAAATATATTTTGAGCCACATATGTCAGCTTACATTTTCTAGTAGTCACGTTTAAAAAAGATAAAAAGAGGCCGGGTGTGGTGGCTCACGCCTGTAATCCTAGCACTCTGGGAGGCCGAGGCGGGAGGATCGGTCAAGGTCAGGAGTTCGAAACCAGCCTGAGCAAGAGCGAAACCCCGCTCTACTAACAATAGAAATTAATTGGCCAACTAAAAATATATATATATAAAAAAAATTAGCCAGGCATGGTGGCTCATGCCTGTAATCCCAGCTACTCGGGAGGCTGAGGCAGAAGGATTGCTTGAGCCCAGGAGTTTGAGGTTGCTGTGAGCGAGGCTGATGCCATGGCACTCTAGCCCAGCAACAGAGTGAGACTCTGTCTCAAAAAAAATAAAAAAATAAAAAAGATAAAAAGAAAGAAGAGAAGTTAATAATTTATTTAAGACTAATATATATAAAATATTGCCATTTCACTGTTATTGATATAAAAATTCTCACTTAGCATAAAAAATAGTAGATATCGAAGTCTTTGAAATTGGATGTATATTTTACACTTATAGCATATGTGGTTCAGACTAGCCATATTTTGGGTGCTCAGTAGTCACTTGTGGCTACTGTGAAGCACAGCACAAGTAGAGAGTAGAGAGCTGTGTGTGTATGAGAGAGACAGGCCAACGAACACAGGGAGAGAGAGTTGTGCGGGTGATGGCGGAGGCTCATAATTAGGTGATGTAGATAAAGAAAGCCTCCCTTTATCTCCTTTTTGACTTTTTCTCTTCCTTAAATTTGTTAGGCCCATGAAATTTAGAGGATGATCTTGGTCTTTGGCTGCTGAAAAACTTAATAGTCTATTCCACTGTAATTATCCTATTTTTTTTTTATTTCAGCATATTACAGGGGTACAAATGTTTAGGTTACATATATTGCCTTTGCCCCCACCCGAGTCAGAGCTTCAAGAGTGTCCATCCCCCAGACGGTGCACACTGCACCCATTAGGTGTGTATGTAATTATCCTCTTATACGGTTCTGTCTGTATTATTTATTTTTGTTATTCTTAAGTGAAATTATGAAAATAAGTAATAAAAAAAAGAGTTGATGATCTCTACTTGCCCCAACCCCAGTTTCCACCCTCCGATGTTCACCTGCTAGCGGGTCTCCTTCCACACCTCCTCCGTGCCCCTACGGACCTAGACACATTTAGAGAGGAGTTTGGTTTGGTTTTTACAAAAAATGGGCACATATAATGTATTTATTGCTCTACGTCATGCTTTTCTCATTCTATAGTGGATATCCGTCCAGGTCAGAGGTATGACTCCAACTTGTTGAAGTCAAATCAAATATAGAGAGAAACCTCTACATTTAAAACATTTTGTTTGAGAAACAAAAATTGCGATTTGGGGCATGCACACAGACTGGGGTCATCTTCGGTATGTCTGAAAAATAAAGAAAAGGTTGGAGGTTTTATGAAAAGGAGAAATGTTATATTTTGCCTTGAAAGAAAGTTCATTGGCCCGGTAAAGTCTTGGAGAGCTGGCGAGCAGTGATTGGTGAGTGTCAGTGGCGGATAGAACTAGTCTGAGAGTCACAGCAGGTTGTGTATTAGATAAAACTGGTTTCAGGTTACAACAGGCAGCTTCCATAGCCAGGCCTGCAGGGAATTACATTCCTGGAGCAATGTCATGTGTCCACAGTGCTTTTTCCCCTCGCACCCCAACTCTGATTTGGTTGAATATGACAAGAATGACCTAGTTTGTGTGATAAACTTTCACAAACTCATTTCAACATTTTCTGCTTGATAGTCTGTAATATGGAAGAGCTGTAGTGTGTTCAGCCATTCTACTGTGAACAGACTGTGTCGCATGGATGTGGGGAATTACAATGGCACTTGGTTGTTTCAGGCTTGAAAAATGCACCTTGTCCCTTCGTGTTCTGAAAGAGCTGGTGGCCTGCCTGGCTCTTGGTGGGACTTTTCAGATGGTGGGAGGGTAAGAACACGTGCGGGCTGTGGGGGGCCATGCAGAGCGCCAGGTCAGAGAACGTTTGTGGGCTTGGTACCTGCCACACACTGGAGGCCTCTTTTACCGGGATCTTCTGCTTTCAACACCCCTGTCTGAGGAGATACTGGAACAATCATTCTTGTAGTTGAAACTGAGACCCCTCAAAAGCGCCTTGTAACAATGCAGTACTTTTTTGATGTCTTCTTTAAGAACTAGGCCACAACAACGTTATATGTTCAGTACTGACCATTTCTGTACAGTGAGAACTCAATGCCATCAATAGGTTCTTGGAACCTGCGACCTCAGTCGAAATGAAATATAACGAAACCAGTTTTACCACTGGCTAATTAATATAAACCATAGTTCAGTTCCTACAGCATATTTCTGGTCACAAAAACATCAGCAAACTTCTACATAAAGACCAAAACACTTCTAATATTAAACATTGAAATAAATGTAAGCTATATGTATATTTAAGAAAGATTAATAAAAACAATAAGATCGTTATTTACCCAATTATGGCAGTTCAGGGTTGCAGGTGGCCGAAGCCTATTCCTGCAGCTCAGGGCACAGGCGGGAACCCACCCTGGATAGGACGCCACCTCATTGCAGGGCACGCTCACACACACCCCCACATCACTCGTGCTGGGCAGTGTAGACACGGCAGTTAACCTAATGTGCACATCTCTGGGATGTGGGAGGAAACCTGAGCACCTGGAGGAAACCCAGGCAGACGTGGGGAGAATGTGCAAACTCCATGCAGACAGCGGCCCCTGCCAGGAAGCTGTTTTTCTTCTCGTCAATGTTCTAACTCAATGGTATTGAACAAAATGATCTTGAGGACCTAGTGTACAAAGTCTTGAGACTTTGTCATAGAAATCCACATACCATGAGGGTCAGCTCTCATGCTATCCTACTCAATTAGGAAAACAACTTAAAATATTGGTAACTAACTTCCTCTGACTCATGATAAGCTCTTTCTGGATTTGTTGTGTATGAGTTTCCTTAGCACTTTTGAATTCTTGGAGATCCTTTGTGTCTTCCTTTATCAAAAATACTTTTAAATGTATGAAATATTTTATTAATGCTCTGGGTTCAGTTTCTAGCTGGTTGCTTTCAGTATTTGAGTACCCACTACTAAATCTAAGCAGCAGGGAACCTGATGTTTCTTATAAAGCCTTCTTGATGAATCTTAGCCTTCGTCTTCTCTGACAAAATGGAGTGGCGAGATGAGCAATAATGCCGTCTTCTGGATTTGATCAATGGGTACGGTCAATGGGAGCTATTCAGGCAGTCTCTTTCCAAACACCTAGACACTGAATTTTTTACAATACAATGTTGTGTTTGTGTGTATAGGTCACTGACTACAGGTAACCCTTTGAAATGACAAGCAAACCAATAACAACTTGCTGCTTTCTCTATCCCCCGTTGTCATGGCAGTCTGGCACTTTACCATCATTTGTGGTCTCGTGGTCTACATCTTAAGAATGCATTTGATGAGGCACCTGTTGCTTTGCCAATTACTCCCTGATGGACCTGCAGAATCCTAGCTTTTATATAAGCTTGAAGAAGTTCTTTTAGGCTGAGATTCCCATGTGTTTATCCATGATTCAATTAAGGTATTAAGAATAGTGTTTTAGAACTCCTACAACTTAATAGCAAAAAAACCAAATAACCTGAATTTTTAAATGGGCAAAGGACCTGAACAGACAGTTCTCCAAAGAAGATATAAAAATGGCACATAGGTATATGAAAGGGTAGTTATTGACATCACTCATCATAAGGGAGTTGCAAATCAAAACCGCAGTGAGCTATCACCTCACACCTGTTAGGATGGCTGTTATTAAAAAGATAAGAGAGAAACGCTGGTGAGGATGTGGAGAGAAGGGAACTCTTGCGCAGTGTTGGTGGGAATGTAAATTAGTACAGCCATTATGGAAAACAGTATGGAGATTCCTAAAAAATTAAAAATAGAACTACCATATAATTCAGCAATCCTACTACTGGGTGTATATCCAAAGGAAATGAAATGAATATGTTGAAGAAATACTGTCACTTCCACATTCTTTGCAGCATTTTTCACAATATCCAGATATGGAAAGAACCTAAGTGAATAGATAGAGAAAAAAAAAGTGGTATATATTCACAATGGAATATTATTCAGTCTTGAAAAGAAGGTGATCCTCCATTTGCAACAACGTGGCTGAGCCCAGAGGACAGTATGCTAAGTGAAGTAAGCCAGACACAGAAAGAAAAATACTGCATGATCTCACTTCTATGTGAAATAAAAAAAAAAAAATCCACAGAAACAGAGAGTAGAACAGTGGTTCGGAGGCCAGAGAGACGGGAAGATGTAGGACAAAGGGTACAAAGTTGAAGTTATGTAGGATGAGTAAATGCAAAGATTTAATGTACAACATGAGGACTATAGTTAATAATACTGTATGCTGGAGATTTGCTAAGACAGTAGATTTTAGGTACTCCTACCACACATAAAAAGAAAAGTAACTGTGAGATAATATGTTAATTTGCTTGATTGTAGCAGTCACTTCTCTAAGTATGTGTATAGCAAAACAACATGTTGTATACCTTAAACACCCACAATAAAAAATTAAAATTTAAAAAAGTACAGTGTTTTATGAAAGCAACTGGTGGTTGCTGGGGGAGAGGGAAATGGGGAGTAACTGCTTAGAGGATATGGAGCTTCCTTTGGGGTGAAGATGTTTGAGAACTAGTGGAATTGATGGTTACACAACATTATGAATGTACAAAATGCCTCTGAATTGTCCAATTTAAAATGGTTAGTTTTGTGTTATGGGACTTTCACTTCAAATTAAAAAAAAAATAATGTGTGCGGTCTCTTGAGCCTGGATATATGTTTTCTTTTTTTTTTAAAAGTTTCAGAAACAAGAATTGGTTTAATCGGAAAGTGACAGAAACCTAAATTTTAAAAGCCCTAAAATAAATTTTTAACTTGTTCCACACATTTAGAAATGATACATACAGAAGACATGGGCTGAAAATATTATTTAAAAGGTTGACTTCCTATTCCTTACCTGTATAATGAAAAGCCCCACATTGAAAAGTGATTGATTTTAGTGTTTTGCTAAATTGGATCTACTGCAAAGCCCAGGCAGATTGATGTTATAGCGATAGCAGTCTTGGAGGAACTTAAAAAAAAAAGAAAAAGAAGAGAAAAGAGACAAGCTTTGGTTGAGCAGTGTTACTGGGAGCTTCACCTGCGAGGGACATTACCCGAGGGAGCTGGCGTCTCCCGCGCTGCGCTCCTTCGTATTGACAGATCCATTAGCGGATGTAATTAGAAAAACAAAGGCGGACTCTGAATAATTAGGTTAAAGTCACAAATGATTGCTGGTCAAAATAATAGAAGCTGTTGCAGTTCGGCCTATTTCCTGCTTTATGGAGCCGAGGGTAACGTGCAGTTGCCGTGTGCAGTGGTGTCTTTCCTGTGTTGGACGCTGGTCCTTTCCCAGTAATAAAGTTTGAAATAGCAAAGGCATGGCTTTGGCTCTTCTGCAGATGTCTTAAGGGCTTCGTTTCCAGGGAATAGATAGGGCTGCAGAATGTTTTTGCTAAACAGAACACAGTCATAGCAAAAACCAAATTTACTTGATCCCAGGAGTGTTAAGAAATGTGTGGTTTTGTGGATTATGTTTTTTCCCCTGCTTTTATAACTTTTATTCTTTTTTTACTCTTGGAATAATGGTTTATTTATGTATATGGAGTTATTTTCTGAGAAAAACAAAACATTTATTTCAAAAAACCTTTGGACTCCAATGCCACTCAAAATACCTTTTCATAGTGGTTACTATATTTTGATTTTAGAAAAACCTGTTATGAGTTAGACAAAATTAAGATTTCCAAAAGATTTAAGATATAATCATGTGGTTCTAAACTCTTTGTTCATCTGAATTCCAGTATAGAAGAGGGAGGAATTAGGAAATAGTGTCCTTGAAGCCGCTGACGGACATCGGGACGATGTGGGAGTGAGCGAGGCTGCGGGCGGTCAGTGCTAAGGACTGTTGCCCAGTGCCCGGGTCGGGGTGGGAAGGAGCATGGGGCGTATATGCCCCACATTCATCAAATGCCCCGTGTAGGCTCCAAAGCCTGACAGGTCTTGGCTTTGGCCTTACAGGGTTGCAAATAAAATTGCAATAACTTGCCAGTTTAAAAGATTAGGAGAATTAACATTTCTGACTTCTTGAAAGTAAGAATTAGAAGTTCTGGTACCACTGGGCCCACATGCCCCTTGGCAGTAACTAGGCTAGAAGGACAAAGCACTGCCTCCTTGGGTGGGGTAGGGCCTCAGTGTTCATGGCTCTTTCCCTGGTTTGTGTTTACTTTATCTACCTGGCTGCCCGGGGCCCGGTTCCTGGCCTTGGGATCAGCACCAGACCTTCTGACATGTCAGAAGATGAGAAGCAGCCCCTGCCAGGTTGGGGGGAGCCCCAGAGAGCTGTCCTATGCACTTTGTCCTGTGACAAAGCCCCATTGTGGGGTGAAGATGCAGCATTGTGGGAGCACAGTGGGCGTCCAGGCTGAAAGAGGTTTGCAGTCTGACCACTTTAGATAAAGACCAGGGAACGTGACAGATTACAAAGTGGAGAGAAAAGTGTGATCGGCCCTAACTCTGAGCAGGCTGGGTATTTCCTCTCACTGGAGGGTAGCAATGCCTAAGACAGCCTCGTTGAAGTCTCTCATCTTCAGAATATGAAGTTGTGATTAGAAATTTTAACGTCTGATGAGGTGGCTTATGTGGTTCAGCCCTAAAATGGAGTCCTGGTCAAAGGCCAGGAAGCCAGAGTAACTTCAGAATAATTCACACCATGTCCTTGTAGCTGTCCTCTAGGATGAAGGGGACCCATTGTCCCCAGCCATCCTCCTTAAAGCATCTCTTTTCTCCCACCATCATGCAGGCAGCTCTTCCCTAGAACTCCCTGGAAGGCTCTCCATGTTCCCGGGAGTAATTAAAGCAATGCAATCCCCCACCTAGTGCCTGGGCTGGCGGGACACTGGGACCTCGGGCAGCAGGTGTCTTCTTGCTTCTGTTTCCTCCTCCACCCACCCCCATGTGTGGTTAGTCCTTATTCCCACGTGGGCTCTGGTCTTGGGTAACTTTCAGTTCACATTGAAAACACTTATTGTGTTATCTGATGTCACTTTTTAGTTAAAAACTGGTACCTTAGCCTCTAAACTGAAATAATAAAATTACTGCCTTCTGAAGTTTGAAGCTCCTTTTGCAATTGCCTGTCCAGAGTCCTCATTTTATAAATCAGGGACCCAAGAGATGGGGAGGAGCTTATATGGCTTGCCCAAGGTTATGTAATTTGTAAACGAAATCAGGCAACTATTACAAAACAAAATAGTAGAGAGGTTACCGCTGGTGGGTAGGGTGAGAAACAGGCTGCAATTGGTATGTCCATCCAAACGGATAAATCATCGCTCTGTTTATTTTTCTAGTAATAACATTGGGGGATTGGTCACTTCATAAGAACTAGATTTTTTTGTTTTTGTATTTTTAAGGTTAAGGTTCAACTGGAATCATGAAATTAAGGCTTTTAATCATATTTACAATAGGAGCCTGTTTTTTTTATTGCTTTGAGATTGTTGAGATTCATTTTTATTTGTTTTTTAACCATGAAGCTAAACTTACTTTGACAGCATGCATACCAAAAATTAAAGCCATAAAATTGCTTAGTTTTGACAGGAGATACAGCTTTAGATTTTAAGATAAAAATTTAAAAGATAGTATGTTTTATTCAGGAAGCATTCAGCTATGAAGCAGTTGATTTGTATTTCTCATGTACTGATTTGCGGTGTGGAGGGGTGGGTGGTGATGGAGAATGGTCTAGTGGCCCTAGCACCATATTGTCATCACCATGCCCAGATGACCAGCCCCCCTGGCCAGGCACCTGCCCACCACTGCCAGGGCTACTGACCATACTTGCTTTGGGCTCTGTGGATTACACACACATCAGCCCATCTGATCCTCAAGACCACTCTGTGACAGAAGACAGGCTGCTGTGTTATCTCCGCTTTATACCAGGAAGCTCAGTGCTCACATGCCTGAGGCTGCTAGTGAGGAGCGCAGCTGATATTAGAATCCTGTCTTCTAAACACATTGACTGCTTTTATTACAGTACGATGCATAAGAGGAAATATATATAAATTATCAAAAGCTTAGTAAAGGCTTATTTTGTTATAGCAGGAAGAGTTTGAAAAACTTAAACCATATTGAACTGTAGAGGCTGGCTGAGTTTGAGGTCGCATATTTGATGACTCGCAGATGATCTTTGTATACAGTTTGATCAAAGAAGAAGGGATCTTGGTGCTGCATAGTATTTTTAGGTTTGATCGATAATGTGCAATTGCCCTCCTACCAAAAGTCCATTCAGTTTTTCAAATAAAACATGCATTGTCTCTGCCACATGTGGTTTCACCCTTTTGGTTCAGTAGCTCCGTAGTCTCTTGACAGCAGAGGAAGCCTGTGCCTGCGTCTAGTTTCCACAAAGCCCACACCTAGCATTTGCAGGGCCTGGGATTAGAGTACCAAGGGAGACCCTGGGCCCAAATCAGGATGAGGGGAGTGAGGCAACATTTTAAATAAAGACAAGCTCAGTAACAGTGCTGAGTAAGCCATATTAGAGCTTGAAGTGGAAGGAATAATCCATAATACTGATCTTGGTTTTATTGAGAAAATTCGATGCTGTGTTCATCATGAGTTTTTTGTATTAATTTTTATTTTTTAACATATTGCATTAAATATTTATCTTGGTCACTGAGTTTTTGGTGCTCCCTTAAATTTTGCACCTGTGGTGAATGTCTCCTTACTCCCCTCACCCTAGTCTTACCCCTGCCTTGGCCCGGGGGTGCAACACACATGGAGAGGCACCATCCACCCTCGCTGCAGACCCGAGAGAGTCCTGAGCAGCTTTGAGAGTGGGCCCGGGGGCTGCTGGGGCAGGGAGTTCCAAGGCTTGGACCATGTGAGGTTGGGTGCAGGTCCCAGGTGGGTACATGAGCTTGGATCAGATCCCTGGCCCGTGGAGAGGACAGTGGTGGGAGGAGGCCACAGCGGAGCTCTGCAGGGCTGGTGCATCTCCGGGAGCACTTGTGCCGACACAGATGGCTCAGATTCTGACTTCATAAGTCTAGGGTGGGGCCCGAGATTCTCCATTCCTAACAAGTTCCCAGATGCTGCTGCTGCCGGACCAGAACCCTTGCTCTGAAGCTAAGGGTGTAGGGTCGGGGTCCTTCCTGCCTGAGTCTGAGGAGCTGCTGTGAGGCCCCTTGACAGGTTTCCGTGCAGGGGGAACTCGGAGGGGTTCAGCATTTCTTTACTAGACTTGACTTTGCATTTGTTTATCCAGCAGCATATCCAGAATGAACCCTTCGAGGGAAAGAGTGTATATTTTCTGCTCTCCTGGCCAGTCTTTTATTTGTCACTGTTATTAATGGTGCTTTCTCCAGAATGCTGAATGCTTGCTTTAGAGTGAATCATTGCTATAGATTTTTTTTTCCTGTAAATTTCTTGTATGATATATGGAAATGAGAGCTACAGTTCTGTTATGTGGTATTTATTGTTAAGTAACCCTAGATTTTGTTTGTAAATTTGTTTTTAAAAATAACAAATTATTTTTTTAAAAAAATACATTAAGAGCTTTTAAATATATATACAGAAGAAAATAAGAATGTCTCACAAATCCTCCATCCAAACAATCCCTGTTGAAGGCAGTAGTATTGAAAGTATAAAATAAGAACGACCTTTCCACCCTTTCCTTCCTCCTCTAGTCCCTGTCTTCAGTTTTGATGTTTTTGTGATTTCTTCCAGAAAAAATATTTTTATTTATGTCTATGTCTGTCCATTCTTCTAACTTTTTTTAAATGCAGGAGTGACCATGCCATTAACACTGTTAGGCACTTTTTCTTTTTTTAACTTAGCAATGTATCTTGCACAAGTTTCTTTATCAGCACTTAACAGATTTACTTTAATCTTCTTAATGGTTCCTAGGATTCATCATAGGGGTGTCCCAGTGTTTAGTCCTCCATTGAAGAACTCTTTGGTTCCAAGAACAACCTTTTAGTAAATATCTTTGTCCATATATCTTGAAAGACCGTTAGCAACGTTGCTAGACAAAGGGTGTGTGCGTTTTTACGATTGAAGGGAAACACCCCCTGCTCTCCAGAAAGGTTCTCTCCTAACAACTGTGATGGACGTGCCTGTTTCCCCAACACCCTGGCCCACAAATGGATATTATAGAAGTTAAAAAAAGAAAATCTGTTATTCTCATAGCAATAAAATATAAAATAACTAGGAGTAAACTTAATAAATTTGTAATATCTGTGTGAAGAAAACTTTAATATGCTCCCAAAGGACCCGAAAGAAGAATAAAAGAAAGTTTTGCCATGTTCTTCTTGGAGGTGAACTTGCAGCATGGTGAAAATATTCTCCCTCAGTTAAGCCCTAATTTGAACATGAGCCAATAAAAATATCAACACAATTTTTGGGAGAAGGGGAAATTCAATGAGCTGATTTTTGAGGATCATTTAGAAAAACAAATTAGGCAGAAAGATTCAGAAAATAGACAGGAATATAGGAAGATTCAGGAAATAGCCTAACCCGATATTAAAGCATAATATGACTAAAATTGTTCAAATTAGTGTGTAAGATTAATGGATCACAGTCATAAACTTAAGTGTATTCAGGAGTGGAATATATGATAAAGGTGACATCTCAAATCAATAAGGAAAAATGGATAAACCTCTACACGGGGGAAATGTTGAATTCATCTTGTGTTTTTTACATGGGATAGATTCCAAACACATGAAAGATTTACATGCAAAAAATGAAATAAGTATTACAAGAAGTCACAGGAAGATTGTTTTTATAACCCCAGGTCTTGTTGCCATGACATATGACTTAGAAGCCATTGAAAGTGAGATTGATAAATTCAACTTCATGTCAAAAATTCTTCATGGCAAAACCCACTTTATGCAAAGTCAAAATGCAAACAAATTGAGGGACGGTATTTGCAACTGGTGTCACAAATAAGAACTAAATTTCCTAATATATAAAGAGTTCTTACAAACAAGAAAAGGACTAGTAACCCAATAGAAAACTGCACAAAGATTACACGCAGTTCACAGAAAAGGAAACATAGTGTTAAATGTGAAATGTTTAATAAGAAAAAATGCAAATTACGTAGTAAGAGAAATGGAAGTTACCACCTCACAGGGATCATTTTTTTAACCATGAAAATAGCCAGGGCATGGGCAAAGAAGCACCCTTATATATCACTAATGGCAGGTAAATTAGTTCTGTTTATTTGAAAAATTACAGTGCGTATATCTTTAACCCAACAATTCCACATCTAAAAATTTATTTTTTATATGTACTATATGTGCACATGTGAAATACATGTAGGAATGATATTTTTCATTAAAGCATTACTTATAAAAGCAGAAGTTTTCATAATCTATGGTGCATCACAAAATGGCTCTCTAGAAAAGAATGAGGAAGAGCTCTGTGAAATGCTATGGAATGGTCTCTAAGAAAAGTATATTGTTAATTGATAAAAATTGATAAAAAGCCAGGTGTGTAATCTTACGTTGCCATTTGTATAAAAAGGGAGGCAGATAGATAGGCCTATTTACTTGAGTATGAATTCAGTGATTATTAACACATATACAAAAAAATAATGTTGATTGCTTCTAGAGGAAAAAAAACTTAGGAGGCAGGGGCTAGGGCTGGGATGTAGATTTTTCACTGAATATACATTTCTACCTTTTTTTCTTTTTAACCTTTTTGCACTTCTTAAAAATCAATTTAAAATCCAAATTTTAAAATAATTCAATAGGTAAAAAATTACCTTTCTTGATTTGTGTAGTTCTAATGTTAAGTTAATGCGAGTGTCTTTTCAAATATTGATTAGCCTTTTATATTTTTAAGGCAATATTCTGTTCACATATTTTGTCTATTTTTCTGTTTTTTGGGGGGGGAGGCAGTAGCTTCTTTGCAAATTAAGGAAATTAGCTCTTTGTCTTAAGTGTCACAGAAATTTTGTTCCAGTTTGTCTTTTGCACTCTGTTGCCTGGGCTAGAGAGCCGTGGCATCAGCATAGCTTACAGCAACCTCAGACTCCTGGGCTCAAGCGATCCTTCTGCCTCAGCCTCCCAAGTAGCTGGGACTACAGGCATGCGCCACCATGCCCGGATAATTTTTTCTGTATATTTTTAGTTGGCCAATTAATTTCTTTCTATTTTTTAGTAGAGACGGGGTCTCGCTCTTGCTCAGGCTGATTTCGAACTCCTGATCTTGAGCGATCCGCCTGC
>CAUYRT010086073.1:0-18089 GCA_963574885.1 Lepilemur ruficaudatus | reverse complement strand
CCACCCCCCAAATCCCTAGTGAACACTCCCACTATTTGAGCACCATAGTGTAAATCAGTCAATACCAATTTGATGGCGAGTACAAGTGGGGCCCATTCTTCGGGTCTTGTGTCACCTCACTTCGAATAATGGGCTCAAGCTTAATCCAGGATAATATAAGTGGTGCTAGCTCACTGTAGGACCTTTTCTTTTTCTGTGACCTTTGGAAGCTTTATTATTAAATGCCTTAAGGTAGTCTTATTTGGGTTAAAGCTGGTTGGTGTTCTATGACCTTCTCATACTTGAATAGTGACATCTTTCTCTAGATTTGCAAAGTTTTCTGTTATTATTTCTTTGAATAAACTTTCTACCATCACTGCTGGTATGCTACTGGGTTATGTGTGTTCCAAGTTCACTGGCTCCAAGCCAGCAGAGCTGCAGGAATTGCTCAAGGACTGTAGCCTTTGTGGCCTGACCGTCTTACAAATTTAGTCCAGGCCCCAGGCTATTTTTTCTCAGCTGGTGGTTGGGCTGTCTCCTGTTTATGGCTAATAACTTTTAGATTTGCCTTTTTGAGGCTATTTTCTAAATCTTGTAGACATGCTTCATTCTTTTTACTTTTTTATCTTCTGACTGTATTTTTAAATAGGCTGTCTTCAGGCTGACTAATTCTTCTGTTTGGTCCATTTTGCTGTTGGGAGACTCTGATGCATTTCTCAGTTTGTTAGTTGAATTCTTCAGCTCCAGGATTTCTGTTTGAAATTTTTTTTATTATTTCAATCTTTTTGCTAAATTTCTCTGAAAGCCTGAATTCCTTCTCTGTGTTATTTTACAGTTCATTGAGCTTTTTCAGGACAGCTATTTTGAATTCTTTGTCTTATAGGTCACCTGTCTCCATCACTCAGGATTGGTCACTGAGTGATGGTGAGGTCATGTTTTCCTGGATGTTCCTTGATGCTTATGGGTATTCGTCAGTGTCTGGGCATTAAAGAGTTAGGTATTTATTTTGGTCTTTACAGTCTGGGCTTGTTTGAACCTGTCTTTGTTAAAAAGGCTTTCCAAATATTCAAAGGGAATTGAGTGTTGTGGTCTAAGTCTTTGATTATTGCAGCCATACAGCACTGCATATTACTCCATGCCTATTAGTGCTGTGACTCTTGCAGATTCCTGGTGGTACCACCTTGGTGGACTTGGGCAAGATACAAGAGAATTCCCTGGATTACTAGGCAAAGTCTCTCATTCTCTTCCCTCACTCTCTGTGCTTTGGGCTGCTGGAGTTGGGAGAAGAGTGACATGGGCACTCCCTCCTGGCTACCATTGCCAGCTCATACCTGAAGCCAGCCCAGTCTCAACCAAAGCCCATGATGACTGTTTCCTGGCTACCTCTGATGTTTATTCAAAGCCCAAGGGCTCTTTAGTCAGCAGGTGGTGAATCCTGCCTAGACTGAGTCCTTCCCTTCAGGGCATCGTGTTTCCTTCTGGCCCTGGGTGCATCCAGAAGTGCCTTCTAAGAACTAAGGCTTGGAATCAAGAGTTTCAGGAGTCTGTTTGGTACTTTATTTTTCTGTGGCTGAGCTGGTACCCCAGTTGCAAAACAAAGTCCTCTGAATTCTTCCTCTTCCAAGTGGAAGAAGACTCTGCCTGAGCTGCACTGCCTGGAGTTGAGGGAAGGGTGACACAGGTACTGGCTTGGCTGCTGCTGCTGGTGTCTCATTGGGTCATTTCCACCCCAGGTCCACTGGCTTTGAGCCAGCACAGCTGCAGGAATTGCCCAAGGACTTCAGTCTTTGTGGCCCAACTGCTTTACGAATTTAGTATGAGCCCTAGGCTGCTTTTTGTCAGCCCGTGGTGGTGGGTAGCTGGAACACAGGTTTCAGGGCAGAGGATTTCCCTCTGGCTGGTCTGGTCTAAATGCTCCCTCTGTGGGCACTGGCAGAATTCTGCCCTGTGCTGTGTTCCCCTTTGCCAGGCCAGCCCTGGGTTTCAGTGGTTGCCTCACAAATTGTTGTATTTGGTTTTTTATCACTGGAGGTTTTTGTTTGGCCATTTTGCTCTGTCTAGGGCCCTATTGTTATTTTAGTGTACTACTTCTACTTATTAAAAAAAATTAACTGTAAAACAGCCTCGGGCAGGTTCTTCAGGAGCTATTCCAGAAGAAGGCATCATTATCATAGAAAATGACAACTCCGCATATTATTGCCCTTGAAGACCTTTCAATGGGACAAGATTTGGAGGTGGAAGACAGTGATATTGATAATCCTTGCTCCCTATAGGCTAATGTGTATGTCTTAGTTTCTAACAGAAAAGCTTTATAAAGTAAAAAAAAAATACAAAAGTTTAAAAATACGGAAAAATCTATAGAATAAGGATATAAGGAAAGAAAATATTTTTGTTTAGCTGTACAGCGTGCATATGTTTTAAGGTAAGTGTCAAAAAGTTAATAAAGTAAAAAAGTTACACTAGGCTAAAGTTAATTTATTTAAGAAATTTTTTTTTTTTTAAATAAATTTAGTGCAGCCTAAGTGTACAGTGTTTATAAAGTCTGCAGGGTAGGGTACTGTAATTTCCTAGGCCTTCACATTCATGTACCACTCACTCAGTCACTGACTCACCCAGAACAATCTCTAGTCCTGTAAGCTCTATTCGTGGTAAGTTCCCTATTCAGGTGTACCATTTTTTATGTATTGTACTGTATTTTTATTGTACCTTTTCTGTGTTTAGATACACAAATATTAATGTGTTGCAGTTGCTTATGGTATTCAGTACCGTAACATGCTGTACAGGTTTTTAGCCTAGAAGCAACAGGCTAAGGTTATACCATATATCCTAGGTGTGTAGTAGGCTTTACCATCTGTTTGTGTAAGTACAATCTTATGTTCCCACAAGGATGAAAATGCTTAATGATGCATTTCTCAGAATGTATTCCCTTCCATAATGGATGACTGTAGTTCTGTCAGTTGCTGAGAGAGGGGTTTTGAAGTCCCCAACTATAATTTAGATTTATCTGTTTCTTTTTTCAGTTCTACCTTGTATTTTAAGGCCTTCTTTTGTAATGTGTACATATTTAGGATTGTTACACCTTCTTGGTAGATTATCCTTTTATCGTTATATAATGTTCCTCACTGTATTAACTTTCTTTGCTCCGAAGTGTACTTTATCTTACATTAATACAGCCATTGCTATGTTTTTAAAATTAATGTTTGCGTGGTATATCTTTTACTATTCTTTTATTCTAAAGATACTAATGTTGAATTTGGAGTAAGTTTCTTGTAAATTAAGATATGGTTGCATCATGTTTTTCATTTACTCGGCCAGTCTCTGCCTTTTAATTGTGGGGTATTTAGACCATTTACATTTAGGGTAATTATTGATTTATTAGGGCTTATGTCTACCATGCTGTTAGTGGTTTTGTTTGTATCCTTTGTTTGTTATTCATTTGTTTCTCTTTTCTTGTCTTCCTGTGGGTTACTTGAAAATTTTTTGGAGTCCATTTTGCTATGTTTTTATTTTTTAGTTTGAATTCATTTTATTTTTAGACAACCTACATGACATGTATTTTAGAAAAACAAAACAACACCTCTATTCCAAATAAATCATGTTCAAAATAAACGAAGAGCTCAAGAAGATGTCACTTCCATTTGTCTTAAGTTCTGGTATATGTGGATGACAGGCAGCAGCCAGTTATGATGACAGATGATAGATCCAAAATAATTCCCAAATTTGTTAATATTTTTCCATGTCTAAACCATCCTTAAAGAAAATATCATTTGCGGTCACACTGTGTCTTCATGGTAGTTCAGCAGAGTAGCTGTGCTGTCTTGATTCAAGTTTTTATCAGTAAAGGACTGGTAGTTTTTTACAAGAGGAAGAATGTGCTTGAGTTGTTCTGCAGCTCCTGTCATAAAATGTTTTACTCTTTATAAGACTGTAAGTCTTTGTTCTTCAGTTTGCTTTTAATTTATTTGATGCAATCTTTGATGTACTTCTTATAGGCTTGTTTTGTGAAGCTGGTTTCCTGCAAGTGGTAGTTCATGGTATCAACACCAGTGATTACTGCGGTTTCAGTACCTTCACCCTCAGGGCCTTTAGTAGAAGTATTTCCACCAGTGAGCAAGTCATCTGTGTTATCCTCTGTCCTACTGACAATCTTCCCTTACACCTCCAGGCACAGCCTGTTTGCAATCACCCAGATCTTGTAAACATCAGAGATAATCATGACGGTGGCTGGAGGGCGATGACAACAGCACTTACGGCAAAAACATTGGAGCAAACATTGGATATTGGAGCAAGTGTGGTACAACCAGAATGGCACTTGCAGGGAGTAGGAAGCATGTAGAAAAGTTTATGGTGTTTTTTGAGTGTATCACCTTCCAGAGTTTTCTTAGTGATTGGTCTGCATATTACAGTATCAGCATTTTTCCACTTCAAGTGAAGTGTGGAAACCTCACTCCCTATTTAGGTTCCTTTACTCTCTCCGCTTCTGAATATCATGGTCTTGAGTATCAGATGGTGTTCTAATTTGGTTTGAATCATTGTATGTGATTAGAAAACTCATGATGAGAAAGACAGTTTTCAGTATTTACCCATGTTTCTATTCTTTCCATTTTTATTTCTTCCTAATGCTTCAGAACTTTTTTTTTTATCATGTCCTTTTTGTTTGAAGTACTTCTTTTAGACATTCTTTAAGACTATATCATTTCTAGTAACAGATTCGTTTAGTTTTTCTTTTTCTGATAGCATCTTTATTTCACCTTCATTTCTGATGGATAGTTTCATTGGATATAGAATTTATGGTTGAAAATTTTCTTTTATCAGTTGTTAGTTCTACTAAGTTTTAACACATTTGCTTATAAGGAAATACTAAAGTGTTTATAGTGTGTATATCACCTCTGACTGATAACTTTATGAATCCCAGAAACCATGTGGTTGCTCATGAACAAGTAATTATTATAAAAGTGTTTTTACCCTGCAAGAGTTAGTTAATGTGCTTTCTTTCTTTCTTTCTTTTTTTTTTTTTTTTTGAGACAGAGTCTCACTCTGTTGCCTGGGCTAGAGTGCCGTGGCATCAGCCTAGCTCACAGCAACCTCAAACTCCTGGGCTCAGGTGATCTTCCTGCCTCAGCCTCCCGAGTAGCTGGGACTACAGGCATGTGCCACCATGCTTGGCTAATTTTTTTCTATGTATATTTTCAGTCGGCCCATTAATTTCTTTCTATTTTTAGTAGAGATAGGGTCTCACTCTTGCTCAGGCTGGTTTCGAACTCCTGACCTTGAGTGATCCTCCTGCTTCAGCCTCCCAGAGTGCTAGGATTACAGACATAAGCCGCCATGCCCTGCCAATGTGCTTTCCTTAAGTGAACTCTTTTCTGCTTACCAGGATCTGAAATTCCTGATTGATTCTTTTATAAGATCAATATTTTGATACATTGGGAATTTATTTATTCTTATTTTCTTTTGCAGCTTTCTGTTCAAAATCAAGAGTTTGAGAAAAATGAAGATGGAATCCCAAAAGTGGATCAATTTCATTTGGTATGTAACCTTTTTGTCATATAGTGATTTGAAACATACACAGTAATATAACCTTAAGTATTTGACTGAAAATTTCCTCTGGTTTTTGTAAGAACTCAAAATAGCATTGGCAATAAAGAATTATTGAAAAAAAATTCAAGTGCCCTACCTACACCACTGCCAAATAACTAACTTAATACTGCTGGATTGTATGTTGGTTGCATAAATAATCTATTAGTTAAGGAAAAATATTATTTCCTGTATGTTCTAAGATCATATTATATTAAAATTAATGTCTTATTATAAGTTTTTAAAATAACTACTTAACTATATCATTTCTTTGTCATTTAAATATGTTGCTGAGATTGTTTTGTCATTCATATATGTTTTTATATTTTGAGTAGGTGTTCTGTACCAGGAATTGTGCCAGGTGCTGGGGTTACAAACATTGTTGCAATAGCCAATAAGTAGAGTATTAAGAAAGTAATATGAGGAAAGTTGATTTGGGTTCTTCAGAGAAAGGGGAAATCCAGTATAAGTAGATATTAAGGGGTTAAATATGACAGTGAATGAGTCTGGAAGAGTATAATGATCAGGCTCTAAAAGTTCTCATGTATTTTGATAATTTGTACTACAATGAATGAGAACATAATTTTGTTTAACTTTGCATAGTCTCCTAATTTATTTGACCACAGAAATATTTTATCTTATAATAATTACTAATATCCCATGAATTAATTTTTAGAAAACACTCTTTAGAAATGATGTTGAGGAGATTTGTCACACTTCTTGGGTAGTAGTAAAATAACATTTCGGACAACTTTTGGGAGATTATAAATCTGTATTATACTTCCTGGCTATTTTCAAAAGTGTAAAACCTTTTGAAAAAAACCTGTGATAAAAATTTCTAGCTTATTAGATATAAGCAAAACAGTAATGCTACATCAGAGGTTACAGCTTTACCAAAAGTGAACACCTGGAAGCCCTGCTCTTTCAGGTTTGATAAAAAGATTATCTTGTAGACTTTTATTCAGTGTGATATGTCCTCTGATTGAACTAATCCATAAGGGGTAAATACAAGGTATGCTAAGTGATCTTTGAAGGTGGAAATGATGGAACAGCAACATCATAGGGTGTGATAATACAATGGTCTTTGAAATAGTAGCACATAAATTCTGGCTCCCATAATGATGATGATAATGGTAGCAGTGATAGAAGGGTTCCCAGAGATGATCACTTCAAAACTGAGATCAGAAACGGTTGACTTATGTGAAGAAGGTTACCTTTCCAGGCAGAGGAGCTTCAGTGTGAAATTTTTATAGTGTCAAACTCTGACCAGTAACCTATAAAAAGAGGAAAAAGAGAAAGTGATAAAATGTTGGCATTTCACTGGTTTTTGAGAGATTTCAGCTGTGATTCTCTTTTTCCTTTTACATTTTCCCGCTAGTTCAATTCCATTGTTTCAGTACTGAAGGTATCCTTTTCCAATAAGAAGTACAATCATCCCTCAGTATCCATGGGGGATTGGTTCCAGGACCCCCTCGGATACTAAAATCCATGCATACTCAAATTCTGCAGTTGGTGCAGTGGAACTCATATATGTAAGAAATTGGCCTTTCTTATCCTTGGGTTTTGCATTCTGAGAATACTATATTTTTGATCTGCCTTTGGTTGCAGATTCAGAACCCACAGGTATGGAAATCTCACTGTATTTATTTATTTTATTTTTTATTTATATATAATATGTGGGCATATTTTTGGGGTACATGTAATATTTTATTACATGCATAAAATGTGTAATGATCAAATCAGGGTGTTTAGGGTATCCATCACCTCAAATGTTTATCATTTCTGTGTGCCGGGAATATTTCAAATCCTCTGTTCTAGCTATTTCAAAATATACAATACATTGTTGTTAACTCTAGTTTTACCCTACTTTGCTACAGAACATTAGAACTTATTTCTTCTATCTAACTATATGTTTGTACCAATTAACCAACCTTTCTACGTCCCCCTAAGCCCCACTCCCTTCTCAGTTTCTGATAACTACTATGCTACTCTCTACATCTCTGAGATCATTTTTTTCTTTTTTTTCTTTATTGAAGTGTAATTTACATATCATGTCTTTACTCCGTTTTAAATGTATAATTAAATGGTTATTAGTAAATTTACCAAGTTGGACAGCTATTCACATAAATCAGTTTTAGAGGATTTCCATCTCTGAGATCATTTTAACTCCCGCATATGAGTGAGAACATGTGATATTTGTCTTTCTGTGCCTGGCTTATTTCACTTAACATAATGACCTCCAGTTCCATTCATGTTGCTGCAAATGACAGGATTTTATTCTCTTTTATGGCTGAAGAGTATTACATTGTGGCATACCACATTTTCTTTCTCCATCTGTTGATAGGCACTAACGTTGATTCCATATCTTTGCTATTGTGAATAGTGCTGCAATAATCATGAGGGTTCAAGTATGCCTTTGATATAACTGATTTACATTCTTTTGGATCAATGCCCAGTAGTGGGATTGCTAGCTCCTGCGGCAGTCCTATTTTTACTATTGTGTGAAATTTCCTTACTGTTTTCCATAGTAGCTGTACTAATGTATATTTCCACCAAGAATGTATGAGAGTTTAAGAGTTCCTGTTCTTTGCATCTTTGCCAGCATCTGTTATTATTTGTCTTTTTAATAGCCATTCTGAGGTAAGATGATAGCTTTTTGTGGTTTTGATTGCATTTTCTTGATTATTAGTGATGTTGAGCATTTTTTTATATCCTTGTTGGCCATTTTTATGTCATCTGAGGAATGTCTGTGCATGTCTTCCCCACTTTTTAATGGGATTTTTTTTTTTTTACTGTTGTTTTCTGGATTCCTCCTTTGTTGGTGGAATACTTTGCAAATATTTTTTCCCATTCAATAGGTTGTGTCTTTACTGTGTTCATTATTTCCTTTGCTATGTATGTGTACAGAAGCTTTTTAGTTTAATATGTCTCATTGATCTATTTATGTTTATATTTTTGTTGCCTGTGCTTTTGAGGTCTTAGCTGTAAAATCTTTGCCCAGACCAATCTCATGAAGTGTTTCTCCTGTGTTTTCTTCTAGTAGTTTTATAGTTTTGGGTCTTATGTTTAAGTCATTAATCCATCTTGAGTTGATTTTTGTATATGGTGAGATAGGGTTTCAGTTTCATTTTTTTGCATATGGGTATCCAGTTTTCCAGCACCGTTTTTTGAAGAGGGTGTCTTTTCCCAAATGTGTATTCTTGGTACCTTTGTTGAAAGTCAGTGGCTATAAGTAGATGTATTTATTTATGGGTTCTCTGTTCTGACACATTGGTCTGTGTGTCTGTTTTTGTGATAATACCCTGCTATTTTGGTTACTGTGGCCTTGTATAATAATATATTAATATTTTGAAGTCAGATAGCACGGTGCCTCCAGCTTTGTTGTTTTTGCTCAGGATTGATTTGGCTATCCATGCTCTTTTTTGGTTCCCTACAAGTTTTAGGATTTTATTCCTCTCTGTGAAAAATGACATTGCTATTTTGACAGAGATTGAATGTGTAAATTGCCTTGGGTAGTATGGTCATTTTAACAATACTTTTCTGACTAGGAGCATGGAATGTCTTTCCCTTTGTTTATGTCATCTTCAGGTTTTTCATTAGTGTTTTATGAAACAGTTTTCCCTGTAGAGGTTTTTCACCTTCTTGGTTATATTTATTTCTAGATATGTTTTTGTAGCTATTAATGATGTTGTTTTCTTTCTCAGCTAGTTAATTATTGGTGTATAGAAACACTACTAATTTTTACATATTGGTTTTGTGTCCTGCAACATTACTGAATTTATTTATTAGATCTAAGCATTTTTTTGGTGGAGTCCTTAGATTTTTCTGTTAATAGATATAAGATTGTTTCATTCTGCAAAGAAGAACAGTTTGACTTTCTCATTTTCAATTTGTATGTCTTTTGTTTGTTTCTTTTACCTGATTGCTCTGGCTAGAACTTTTAATACTGTGTTGAATAGGAGTGGTGCAAGTGGGCATGCTTATCTTGTTCCAGTTCTTAGAGGAAAGGTTTTCAGTTTTTTCCCATTCAGTATTATGTTAGCTATGGGTTTGTCATTTTGATGTGATTTTGGATTTGGTTTGCTAGTATTTTATTGATAATTTTTTGCATCCATGTTCATCAGGGATATTGGCCTGTATTTTTCTTTTTTTGTTGTTATGTCCTTATCTGGTCTTGGTATAAGGATAATGCTGGCCTCATACAGTGAGTTAGGGACAATTCCCTCCTCCTTAGTTTTTTGGAATAGTTTGAGGAGATTAGTGTTAGCTTGTCTTTGAAAGTTTGGTAGAATTAAGCAGTGAAGGCATTCAGTCCTGGGCTTTCCTTTCATGGGTGACTTTTAATTACTAGTTCAATCTCATTAATTGTTACTGGTCTGTTCAGTTTTTCTGTTTCTTCCTGATTAAATCTTGGTGGGTTGTATGTGTCTAGGAATTTTTCCATTTCCTCTAGGTTTTCCAGGTGTTAGTGTGTAGTTGTTCATAATAGTCTTTGATGATTTTTTGTATTTCTGTGATATCAGTTGTAATGTTCCCTTTTTGCTTCTGATTTTATTTATTTCTTTTTTCTTGGTTTGTCTAGCTAGCGGTTTATTGATTTTATTCATCTTTTCAAAAAAACCCAACTTTTTGTTTTGTTGATCCTTTGTATTGTTCTTCTGGTTTCTATTCAGTTCTGCTCTGATCTTTATTATTTATTTCCTTCTACTGATTTAGGGTTTGGTTTGTTCTTGCCTTCTCAGTTGTTTGAAGTGTGTTGTTAGATTGTTTATTTGGAAGCCTTCTACTTTTTTTTAATACAGGCGTTTATTGCTATAAACTGTTATTGTATCCCATAGGTTTTGTTATGTTGTGTTGTGATTTTCATTGTTTGAAGAAATTTTAAAATTTCCTTCTTAATTTATTCTTTGACCCAGTGGTCAGTCATTCAGGAGGATGGTGTTTAACTTCCATGTATTAGTACGGTTTCCAAAGTTTCTCTTGTTATTGATTTCTAGTTTTATTCTACTGTGGTCTGAAAAGAGACTGGAGATATGGTTTTTATTTTTAAAAATTTGTTGAGACTTGTTTTGTATCCTGACATATGGTCTATCCTGGAGAATGTTCCATGTGCTGATGAGAGGAATGTGTACTCTGTAGCTATTGGATGAAATATTCTGTAAATTTCTGTTAGGTTCATTTGGTTTCAGTTGCAGTTTAAATCTAATGTTTCTTTGTTAATTTTCTGTGTAGATGATATAATGCTGAGAGTAGGGTGTTGAAGTACCCAACTATTACTGTATTGGAGTCTATCTCTCCGTTTAGATCTAATAATAATTGCTACATATATCTGGGTGCTCCAGTGTTGGGTACATATGTTTTTAGAATTTGTTGTATTCTCTTGCTAAATTAATCCCTTTTTCATTATGACCTTCTTTTTAACTTTTTGCTATTTTTTTTAATTTCAGAGTATTACAGGGGTACAAATGTTTTGGTTACATAAATTGCTTTTGTACACTTTGATTCGATGTTATAAGTGTGCCCATCATCCAGATAGTGTGCACTGTACCTGTTAGGTGTGAATTTACTCATCCTCTCCTCCCCTCAACCTGCTTGATTTCCGATGAGTTTTATTTCCATATGTGCACATAAATGTTGTTAGAGTAATCCCAGTTTAATGATGAGTACATGTGGTGTTTCTTTTTCAATTCTTGTGATATTTCACTTAGAATGGTCTCCAGTTCCATCAAGGTTAATACTAGAGATATTCATTTTTTTTATGGCTGAGTAGTAAGTACTCCATTGTATACATATACCATATTTTATTAATCCACTCATGTATTGATGGGCACTTGAGTTGTTTCCACATCTTTGCAGTTGTGAATTGTTCTGCTATAAACATTTGGGTGCAGGTGTTTTTTTAATGAAATGTCCTTTTTTTCTTCTGGTAAATACCCAGTAGTGGGATTACTGGATCAAATGGTAGGTCTACTTTTAGTTCTTTGAGGTATCTCCATACTACTTTCCACAGAGGTTGTACTAGTTTGCAGTCCCACCGTGTATGAGTCTTCCTATCTCTCTCTATCTATTCCAGCATTTGTTGTTTTGGGACTTTTTTTTTTTTTTTTTTTTTTTAGACAGAGTCCTACTCTGTTGCCCAGGCTAGAGTGCCATGGTGTCAGCCTAGAGTACAGCAACCTCAAACTCCTAGGCTCAAGTGATCCTTCTCCCTCAGCTTCCCAAGTAGCTGGGACTACAGGCATGTACCACCGTGCCCAGCTAATTTTTTCTGTATGTTTTTAATTGTCTGGCTAATTTCTTTCTGTTTTTAATGGAGATGGGGTCTCGCTCTTGCTCAGGCTGGTCTCGAACTCCTGACCTCGTGTGATCCTCCTGCCTTGGCCTCCCAGAATTCTAGGATTACAGGTGTGAGCCACCACAGCTGGCCTAGGACTTTTGGATAAAAACTATTCTCACTGGAGTTATTGTGGTTTTTCTGTTTTTGACTTACAGTCAGTTTTATCTGATGTTAGTAAAGGTACTCATGCTTGCTTTTCATTTCCATTTGCATGGAATATCTTTTTCTATCTCTTCACTTTTAGTCTATAGGTGTCTTTACAAGTGAGGTAAGTTTCTTATATGCAGCATATAGTTAAGTCATGTTTTTTAATCCATTTAGCCAATCTATATCTTTTTAAGTGAAAAGTTGAATCCATGTATATGTAAATTCACGGTTATTATTGATATGTGAGGGCTTATTCTTGTCATTATGTTAATTGATTTCTAGTTGTTTTGTGTATCTTTTGTTCCTTTTACTCTTATTGTTTAACATTCTGGTTTGGTGGTTTTTCTGTAGTGGTGACATTTGAGTGTGTTATACTTTTGTGTATTTTCATGATGGTAGACACTCTTTCACTTCCAGATGTAGGACTCACTTGAGCATTTATTGTAGGGCTGTTTTCCTGGTAATGAATTCCCTTAGCTTTGGCTTATCTGGGAAAGAGTTAATTTCTCCTTCGTTTATGAAAGATAACCTTGCTGGGTAGTGATACCATCCTTGTCTGGCATTTTTCTTTCTTTTAGCACTTTGGTTATATCATTTCATTTTCTTTTGTTATGTAAAATTTCTGCTGAGAAATCTGCTGTTAGGGGACTTCCCTTATAAGTGACTGGAAACTTACACTGTTTTAAGAATTCTCCTTGTGGTTGACTTTTTACAGTTTGACTATAGTGGGCCACGTAGAAGACCTTTTTGAATTACATCTGTTTGTGGATCTCTGAGCTTCTGTATCTGGATGTGTATATCTCTCGCTAGACATGGGAAGTTTTCAGCAATTATTTTGTTAAATAAATTTTATTTCTCTTTGGTATTTTTTTCTTTGCATTCTGTGACACATAAAATTGGAACATCTGTTTGCTTTGTGAGGCCCCATATGTCATGTAGAGTTTGTTCATTCAGTTTTTTAAATTTTTCTGTATTTTTTCTTGACTGGTTTATTTCAAAAGATCTGTCTTCAAGTTTTGAAATTATTTCTTCTACTTGATCTAATCAATTTTAAGCTTTATAGAGTGTATTTTTTAAAAATTTAAGTCAATGAATTCTTCAGTTCCAGGAATTTCGTTTGCTTTTCTATTTTTAAATGACATCTGTGTCTTTAGTAAATTTCTCATTCCTATAATTCTTATTTCTGATTTCTTTTTATTATTTATCTTTGTTTTCTTATATCTTAGTGAGCTTCCTTTATATCAACATTTTGAATTCTTTTTTCTGGGATTTAATAAATTTCTTTTTGATTAGAATCTGTTTATGGAAATAATTACTGTGTTTCTTTGAAGGTATCATATTTTCTTGCTTTTTTATGTTCTTTGTATCCTTATGTTGCTACCAGTGCATCTGGCATAACTGTTGCTGCTTCCAGTTTTTGGATTTGCTTTCATAGGGGAGGACTTTTTCCTATAGATGTACTTATGGTGTTGGTTGGGTAGGGCACTTTGGTTTTGATTCTGGGTGCATGGAGTAGTGTAGTATCCATAAGATTTCTTTGGCTATAAATAGTTTCAGTGGTATCTGTAATTTTTTCAATGGCTTAGGGTGCACTTGTGAGCGAAGGCTGTGGGGAAGTTTTGCTAAGGACAGGGATACCCGGTAGGCCAGACCATGGGCTCTGTTAGTGACATCTTTGGCCAAGTGTGCCTGTTCTTGGATCCGGGATGGCATACATTGGCACTGCTGTTAGTGGGTCCGGGTGGGCCATTTCTCTGATCTCCAGGACTCTTTCTTGGGTGCTGTTAGTGCCAGTAGTAGGCCAGGATTGTGGGTGAGTTCTTGCGCCTTTGGGTAGTGGGATTGATATAGATGATGGCAGTAACCATGGTTGGATAACCCTGTGGCTTCCAAGCAGTTTTCACTGATAGTGGTAGTGGTCTCAATGGGCTGGGCAGGCCAGTCCCCATGCCTGCAGGTGGCCTGTGCAGTTGGGTGTTAGCTATGGTGGTAGTGGCGGGTTGAGTGGATCTGTCCTCAGTCTTATGAGTGGAGTGCTCAGGTGCCAGTGGTAGTGGATGGGACAGGATGATTCCCAGATCCCCAAATAGCATTCTTGGGCACTGGAATGGGGTGAAGCTGGGCCAGGAAGGCCTGTTTTCAGGTCCCCTGGTGGTACCTGCAGGTACTGGCTCTGGTAAGCAGGGGTAAGGTGATTCCAAGGCTCCCTGTGGAATGCATGGGTTGGGGCAGGAGCAGGTGCATTATAGCTTTGTTGCTGAGGTGGGCAAGGTTGCTTTCAGTGGCAGCAGCTGTAAGCAGGCAGCTGGGGAGCCGCAGGTCATGGTTGTCTTAGGGCACTTGTATGTGCACAGTGGCTGTGCTTTGGGGATGGTGGAGTTGCTGCCAATGGGGCACTTGTATGTGCACAGTGGCTGTGCTTTGGGGATGGTGGAGTTGCTGCCAATGTTTCACACTTCAGCCCTCGCAGCAGCAGCCAGTAGCATCAGTGATTTTAGGTGGGGGCTGCCAATAAGATTTCAGGGATGTGGAGACATAGGGGCTGTTGGGCCTCAGCATAGGATGCAGTCAGGTGGTGGCTGGGCTCTCAAAATGGCACTGTGCTGTTATAGCTGCTTAGGACTGAAAGGGTGTGTGGGACCCAGCATGAGCTCTCTCTCTAGAGCAATGTCATTGTGTGGTCTCCAGGTAGCTCTCTAGGGTAGTCTTAGGATCCTTGAAGGTCAAGGGGCTTTCCCTTGGCTAGGATTGTAGGAGTCCATGGTGAGAATGTGGACCTCTGGGAATCTGGCATTTACCTATTCCCTGAATTGTGGAGTCTCTCTAGGTTCCCAGCCAATCCTGGCTAATCAGGCAGCCTTGCTTACCTCTTAGATCAGCGGTCTCCAACCTTTCTGGCATCAGGGACTGGTTTCACAGAAGACAGTTTTTCTGTAGGGGAAGGTGGGGGCAGAAGCAGAGGAGCTCTACACCCCAGGGGTTGGGTCCCATAGTCTTAGATGTTTCCTGTAACTTCTTTGTTGAATTTCAGTGCTCCCATCTTAGATGATCTATTCAAAGTGTGATTATCTACTCATTATTTTCATTCTTCTTTGTGGAGGAGATAAGTACCAGATGCCTCTGGTCAGCCATCTTGAAGTTCCTCCTAACTTTATTTATTGAAAAAAAAAAATCCACATGTTAGTGGACCTATTCAGTTCAAACCCATGCTGTTCAAGACTGAGACAGGAGGATAACTTTAGGCTAGAAATTTGAGACCAGCCTGAGCAAGACCCCGTCTCTACAAAAAATGAAAAAATTAGTTGGGCATGGTGGCACACACCTGTAGTCCCAGCTTTTGGGAGGTCGAGGCAGGAAAATTGCTCAAGTGCAGGAGTTTGAGATTACAGTGAGCTATGATGACACCACTGCACTCTAGTCTGGGCAACAGAGTGAGACCCTATCTCAAAAAGAAAAAAAATCTAAATAGAAAACTTGATTTTGCACTATATCATTGACCAAAAGTGGTTTTGAATTGAATCTTTTCTTTTTCATTATAGGTTTGTCCTTCTGTGCATTTGTTTTGATTTTGTTTTTGTTTTATAACATCTGTTTTTCCTTGCAGGATGATAATGTCAAATCCCTCCTCTGTAGCTTGATATATTCTAGAAGTTCAATGACAGCTGAGCAAGTTTTGAATGCTGAATGTTTCTTGATACCAAAGGGAAAATCAATTCCAAACCCAGAAAAAGATATTGCATATACCCAATATAAAAAAGAAGAAGAATTAAAGTTGGAGAACTTGGATAAATACGAGGAAAAGACAAAAAATGGCGAAGCCAACTTTGGTTGATAAAGTAGTATTCTGTTGTTGTTACAGATGTTCTTTTTAAAAATCTTTGTTTATTTTGGTTAATAAATCTGGAAATGTTCTGGAATTGGTTGGATTGTGTCTTTAGTATTCAGATTGTGAAAAATAAAAGATGTTTGGCTGTGCAAAAAATTGTATGCTTTGAAATTTTGTTTAACTTCGAGTTTTTAAGGAAGGATTTTCTGATTGTAATTACTTTTTGAAATTGAGTAGAGTATGATACTTATAATAAGAAATGTTATTAGATTACTGGACAAGTCCTATACAGATTTTCAGTATGTTGGCTAGCGAAGACTTGTTATGCAAAAAATGATAGTTGGCATCTACTTTGCTTTGTATCCAGTACTGGAAATGTAAAGATAGTATAAAGATAGATAAAACATGGTCATTACATTTATGAAGCCTGCAGTCTATTGAAATATTCAGAGATATATTGTAATATAATAGTTTTAATAGCAGAAGGTTGTAATATAATATGGAATATCCAGTCATAGCTCTAGTTTTTATGGGATTATACAGCATAGGTCCTCATCCTATGGAGGAGGAATGTCAGGGAAAGCTTTCTGGAGGACATGGTTAAATCCTAAAGGAAGAGTTGGAAGGGTAAAGAGAGGGGCAAGAGTATCTTAAGTAGCAGAGAAAACATGATGAAGGTACTGAGGGGAGAAACAGTTTGTTGCATTTAATAGTATAAAATATAAGGCAAGGAATAATCAGGTGATGATTCATACCTAATTATCTTATAAAGTTTAGAGTCATTAAAGAATTATAAACAGCTTTAGCTTCTTCAAAATCTATCTTCTACCTACCGTCAGGATAGGGAGTAAGGAGAGACTAGTTAGAAGGCAATTATAATAAACTTTACAAAATAGGCCAAAATCAGTTGGACTTAGTGATTGAAACGTATGTAGACTAAAGTAGTATCGCAGAGTCTCTTATTGCTATTTTAATATATAGTCTTCTTTTCTTCCTTAGTTATAGAGCCTCAGTTTTATTTGAGGTGGCAGTGTACTCAGTAAAACTACATTTACTATTTTCTCTCTTAGTTGAGGCCTTTTGACTAAGTTCTTGCAAATAAGGGTCCTTAAAAGGAGCTGACATAACTGGGAGCTGTTCCCTTTTGCCTTTACCCCTTTCCTAGAAGACATGATGGCTAGAGTTTGAGCAGACCCTTCAGATCAAGAGATGATCCTGAGGATGCATGCCATGAACTAGGATGATGAAATGTCAAATTAGAAAGAGTTGGTGTCTCTAATCATTCTGGAACCTCTGTACTAGCCTCTCTGTTATTTGAGAGAATAATAAACCCCTATATCAAAGTGTGGTTCCTGTAACAGTAGCTTCAGCATCACCTGGGAACTTGTTAGAAATGGAAATTCTTATCTCTATTCCAAACCTATTAAATCAGAGTCTCCATGGGGGTGTGTGAAGCCTAACAATCTGTTTTAACAGGCCCTTTAAGTCATTCTGATGAATATTAAGGTGAACCATTGCCACATATTCAAGCCATTACTACCTTTTGGCTTTCTTATTTTATAGTAGAATTTAATTTTACCTAGTTCAGCAGTAAAGGCACAACAGCTAGGTTTAAAGCAAACTTGGATAATTAAAGGGAACAAGGATCAACCACTTTATTTACCCTCACTATTTTAAATAAAGAATTAGACCTGTGTTTCCTGAGTTATTACCTGCTAAATGCTAGTATTTTGGGGTGCTCAGAACAAAAATGAACTCTCTGATTTGTTGTTTACCAAGTGAATGCTAAATTGAAGATTGATCCTGCATGTTAGTTAGTAAAGGTCCTAAAATGTTCTGTAGGAAAGAAAGCTATTTAGTTTTATTTAGCTCAGTGTTTGCCAAAATAGACAGTGGTACCATTTTTTCCTCATATAATACAGAGAAACTTTTCTCTTGTGAAACTAGTGTGAGGATCAGATTTTGTGGTATACTAAGATAGTATTTATTTTTACTTCATGTTTTAAAATTACAAATATTAATGAGTGGTGAAAAGAAAGAAATTTTATGTATCTACTAACTGGGAGGCATCAGTCTTCCAGACTTCAAGTTGTATTATAAAGCAATAATAATCAAATCAGCTTTTTATTGGCACAAGAACAGAACCATTGATCTTTGGAACAGGACTGAGAATCCAGAGATGAAACCATCTGCATATGGTAACCTAATCTTTGATAAACCAGA
>CAUYRT010086072.1:0-16819 GCA_963574885.1 Lepilemur ruficaudatus | reverse complement strand
AATGGATTGTACAAATTATTTTATAGGATTAGAAATCTCCTCAGGTAATATACCTTTAAATGTTTTATAGCCAATGAGAAGGGCTTTGTTCTGTATAGAGATATCATTTATAATGCTAGTAGAACAGGATTTAAATTATATTCTATCATTATGTTTAGTTCCTTTGACTCATTTGGGGCAAAATGTTATTTGAATTTTTTCATCATTATTTAAGATCATTACCATTGAAAGTACTATTTCTAAAAATCCCAATACTATGTGAAAGGTAAAATCTAATATATCAATTTAGAATAACGAAATTCTTAAAATCTCTCAATCATTAATGTTGCGAATCATTAATATTGTCCATAGTGATCACCTAGCCAAACCCACTCATTATATAAAAGAGAAACTTGAGACCCATGGCTCCATAAAGGTCATACAGGTAATCAATGGCAGAGCTGGGCAGAGAATCTGGGTTCCCAGTGACTCAGGTAGTGCTCTTCCCATTAGCCTGTGCTGTCTTTTGTTGTTATTTCCATTTCCATGGTGCATGTCATTATCTGGGCTGTTACTCAAACCTCATTCATGGTTTAACGTCTTGCTATTCTGTGACCTCAGCATTTGTTTTGAAATTCAGTGCACCAGAATCACATCTTCTCATTTACGTTGTTATTTTCACTTCAAGGTTTATCCTTGGCAGGGGGATTTGTCTGGAAACATAAACAAACTATGAGCTTTGACTAACTCTAAGAGTGTGGTTGGGAAGAACTTTCACTTTTTATATTATGCATATCATAAGTATATTTTGAAGCAAGAAACTACTCTATTACCTTTTCAGTAAAAAGATTTAAATGGAGATTTAAAACAGCAATAAAAAAAGTTTATTCTTGCTTGGGACCCCTCTCATTCCTGGTAGTTTCCTGGCCTGGTTTTTGTAGTAAATTAGTTGGTTTGCTTCTCCTAGGAGCTCATGGAGGAAATGAGAATTCAGGAAGGATTCTTTTGAATTTATGCTACAATTTTCTGTGCAAAATACTCCATGTCACAAATACTCCATTAACTCTGTACCTTTTCTCTTACATTTTCAACATCTTTCTCTTAATTGGCTCTTTCCACTTAACCTGTAACATGATCAAGATTTTTTAAATTCAAGAACAATCAAACAAAACCAAACACCCATTCCATCTCAGATCTACCCTGTCCCTCTTTTCCCTTTGAATTTGCATTACTCTTGCTATCACACACTCTGTTACTACTTTATATATTTTTATGTCCTTAAAGTATGCAATAATACCTAGAGCATAATGAGCAAACATAAAACAGTAAGTCCTCTCTTACTGAGCTTTACTTTGACCTATCTCTCTGGGCTGTTTCTGCTCATTAGCATGAACTTGCAAATAAACAAAGACAGTTATGCAATTAACTGAAGTTTCCCATAAAATATGCAAAATTTTCAGATGAGTTCTCTGAATTTGAAAGAGTTTTATATTTACTGAAATGGAAAAGAGCAATTCCAGGGTTACTGTAAGACACCCATGCAGAACCATGTAATTTTCCTTATCAGAAGTTATCAAACTGAAATTTGAAATATTTTGCAAAATCCTTTGTTTAATATAAGTCACTCGAGAGTGAGAGCTTTATGAAGGCAAGAAAACTGTCCATACTGTGTACTGTTCTTGTAATCTAACAATATCCCAGACTGTACTTAAAACTCCCTGAGGAAAAGACTTTGCCTGGCACACAATAGGAGCTCAAAAACCACCTGATGAATGAATGAATGAATGAATGAATGAACACACTGAGCAGTTTTCAGCAGCTCATGATAATAAAATTACAAATTGAACTTAGGAGGGAGTATTCAGTATATTTGGCAAGTAGCAGGTTAAATGTTGCACAAGTAGTTTAGAAAATTTTCTGATAACTATTGTGAGATGAAAAGCAGCTTACCCTTGAAATTGATTTATGAATATATTAATATATCTTAATAAATTTTGATGATTCATTAGCAGATAATTTCAAATATCCAAAAACTTTCCTGTGAATGGTGTTTCAAGGGGATTCCATAAGCTTTTCCTTTCTTCATTCTTTGAAGCTAAAAGCTAAAGAGCACCATAGCCATTATTTTCTTAGGCTTTAGAAAAACTCAGTAAATTATATCAAATGACATAGCATACTTCTCACAGGGTGGTACATAAATACTTTTACTCTTTGTCTTGGAGTTGCATGAAACCATCTAAGAAAATGACAAGATTTACTCTGACTCTATAAATTAGACTGGCAGATTTGCCACATTTGAGGCTATTTCATCACATAGGGATCTATGTGTAACAGTAAAAGGACAAGAGTGCACTTTTTGCGATAGCATATTATTATTTTGCTGCAGTTCTATCAAGATTGCTGTGAAATTCCCTTAAGTAGAAAAATGCATAGACATATTATTTCATGTCTTTCAAAGGCTGTATTCCACTTTAAATGCATTGAAATTGTCTTAATTACTTTAGCTTTAGGGTTTTGGTGTTTTATTTTCACCTTTTAAGTGCTTTTTTTTCTTTTAAGTATCTCGTTTTGAAGGGCACATGCATATTTATGTGAGTGTGATGTTCTTGATGTTCTTAATGTTCAAATATAATTATTTTTTAGTGATACTTCTTGGTATTTTCCCAGAATTTGACCAAGGAAATCTGGTACACTAATGACAACCATCTCCGCAATGTGCAAGTGAGAAGAATGTTCTTTGATTGGCATTTGTAGCTATGATTTTCTGAGCCTTGCAGTGTTGCAAAAAAAACTTTAGAGTAATTGATCTATGTCTTAGTTTTAGTGTTCATTCAAGTTCCCTTCTTGTAAGTGTCACATTATTGAACGCCAGCATATTTTTGTTATGGATAAGACCCAGATTTTATTAATTATAGCAAAGCTTTTTTATTGATGCTTTTAAGCTGGGAAGTTGATGGCATATTGAGAGTATCAGGAAATGTTATTACCTCCAATAACTGGGAGAGAAGATTTTAAAATTTTTTTCATGGTAAATGACTGAAATACATCTCTAATATAAAGAGAGCAAAATTTACATTAGACTACCTAGAATATCTTCTTGAATTATAGTTTCATTAATGATATTAATCAACTTAATAGATGAACTTATCAATGAAAGAGTGTAGCTAGTAGAAAAACATGTTGTGGAGAAGGCATTTTTTTTTTTTACGTGTATGTGGATTGTAGTATGTGATAGAGAAATATTGGGCCTGAGGAATATAGGCAATCATATACCTATCATCTTCCATAATAAGTTAATGAATTGCATCCTGCTTGGTGTACAATTCTTATGTGAATTCAATTGTTGAAAAAGTACACTGATTATTATAAATATACTAGCAAGTTTTAGGGTCTAGATCTTCAAGGCTTGGACCACTCATTGTACTACTTACTTGTCATACACCTCTATTCACAATTCCAGTAGAATTCAAACATCATGTCATTACTCATGTCTTACAAGCTTTTTCAGTTTAGCAGGACCATTTGGCCTAGATTATTCACATATGTGTATTAATTATTAGCTACATTGGTCTTAGAAATGAAGTGTGTTTCTTGCAGAAATATTTTATGTTTAACTTACCCAATGTGGGTATTTGTCCTGAATTACGCAGGAAGCTAAGACAAAAACATATAGGAAGTAGGAATAGAATGAAGTAAATTGTTAAAAGAAAGATTAGTGATTCCAATGCAAAGTAAAGATAGAAAAAACATGAGTAATGTGGTTTAGGATCACCACAAGCTATACATAATCAGTACCAGGTTAGAATCACTTCTTGCTCAAGGCAGCAAAACGAAATAGAGAAAGTTTCTAACCTACCACCAATTCTCCTTTCCTCTTCTGGCTTTGACAGGGGCTTTTCCCAAAGGAATACCTTTAAACTAAAATATATTTATTGTATTGTATTGTATGAAATTAGGAGAATTTCTTCAGTTGTTTCTTTAAGAGTAGGCTATTCAGAAAGAAGAGTAGTTTTAGCCATGGCAAAAAACAAAAACAAAAAACAGGTATTAGATTTACTTTCCAGGTGTAAATAATTACAAAATTAAATAAAATTTATGAAACAATGGTTTCTATTCACTAGAAAACAGACAGCAGAGAGCTGTGATTTTTAATAGAAAGAAAACACCTTAGATGAACTTCAAATACAACCTGACTTTCCAAACCATGGTACAAAACAGTGAACCCAAACAATTAGTAGTCTGTCTGTACCCAAACAAGTAGTAGTCCCCAAGGAGCTCAGGGGTCCTGAAGTAGGTGGAATTTGTGGAGCAGGGTCTTAGAGAAGAGGAAGTGGCTTAGAGAAGTAGCCCCCAAATCTGCATCAAGTTCCCTTGACACTTTTTCAAAATGCTAAACTGAATATACTTATGGTGAAAGCTTTCGAATTCTAGCAAAGAATAACTACTGGGGGAATTTGAAATAAATAGATACTCTGGAGATCACGCAGTCCTTGGAGACATTGGACTTCTCAAGAGCAAAATGGAAAGATCTCACTGAATGGGGCTGATCCCTCAAAAAGGCCATCCTTTAGCATTAAGACTACTCCATATGTGATTCAACAAAAACTAAAAACAGTCCTTACAATATTAAGTCATCCATTACCAAATTGTCTGCCAGAACAAATACCCAAATTTCTTAAAGGAAGACAAAAAACCCCCCAAATGCAAGCACTGAGCAATGTATTTACAGTGGTCAGCATGTAAATAGAAATGCAAAGAAACAAGAAAAAGTGAGCCATCTATAGGAGGAAAAAAACACAGTTACTAAAATTAGTTGCAGAAGTGACAGGAATGTTAGGATTATCAGGCAAAGGATTTAAAATAACTATTATAAATATGTTTAAAGATTTAGAGTAAAATATGACATGATGAATATACAGATACAGAATTTTAGCAGGGATATGAAAATTGTTTTAAAAATGAATTACCTGGACATACTAAAACTGAAAAATTAAACAACCATCTGAAGTAAAAATATTACTGAATTGATTTACTAGAATATTTGATTCTGTAGAAGAAAGAACTAGTGAACATGGAGATAAGATAATAGAACTAATCTGAGTTAAAGGAAAAAAGATTGAAGTTTAGTGACATGTAAGACAATATTATGCAGTCTAAAACATGTGTAACAGAAGCTCAAAAAGGGAGGAGAGACAGATTGGAGTAGAAAAATATTTCAAATATTAACAGCCAGATTTTTCCCAGTTAGAAGAAAAATATCAAAATAGAATTTAAGATACTTAATGATTAACAAGTAGGATGTAAACAAAGAAAAACACATCTTAAGTTGCTGAAAACCAAAGATAAATAGAAAACATTTTAAATCAGCTAGAGGCAAAAGACATTATATGTAGAAAGACAGTAACTAAAACATACGGTGGGCTTTATATTAATATCAATAAAACCAGAAGATAATAAAACTATATCATTAAAAAGTGAAAAAAAATTATCTTGAATTATAATATATACCCAAAAAATATCCTTACAAAAATTGTGGCAAAATGTAGACATCTTCAAATAAATAAAAGTTGGGAATTTTGTTACAGTAAATCTGCCCTATGGGAAGTATTGAAACAGAAGTTCTTCAGGCTGACATGAAATGATATCAGACACAAATGCATATCTATATGAATGAACAAATTGTGATAGGAATGTAAAATGTGTGGGCAAATATAAGATTTGGCTCTTCTTCTGAAAGACAATTGACTGAAGAAAGACAAAATGTGCTGTGGGATTTATAATGTATGGAGAAAAAAATGTCTAACAATACCAGCATAAAGAATAAAGGGTATAAAATAGAACTCTGTTTTAAATTTAAAATTATACATGAAATGATACAATATGCATTTAAGATATACTTTGATTAAGTTAAGAATGCATGTGGTAATCCCTAGAACAACATCAAAGGACAAGGAAACAACTAAAAGGTAAATTGATAAAGTAAAATAGGATGTAAAAAAAAATCCAAAGGAAGGCAAAAATGAAAAAGAGCTGAGGAGTTGGGACAAAGAATAAATAAAAACAATTAAGTAGATTTACATTCAACAACGTTAAAGTAATCCCATTAACATATTCAATGAAATAAATACACACATTAAAAAGCAGAGATTTTCAGATTGGATAATAAAAAAGCAAGAAAATTACTTCTTAAAACAGACTCTTTCAGCCAGGCGCGGTGGCTCACGCCTGTAATCCTAGCACTCTGGGAGGCTGAGGTGGGCGGATGGCTCAAGGTCAGGAGTTCAAAACCAGCCTGAGCAAGAGCGAGACCCTGTCTCCACTAAAAATAGAAAGAAATTATCTAGACAACTAAAAATATATAGAAAAAAATAGCCGGCATGGTGGCTCATGCCTGTAGTCCCAGCTACTCGGGAGGCTGAGGCAGGAGGATCACTTGAGCCCAGGAGTTTGAGGTTGCTGTGAGCCAGGCTGATGCCTTGGCACTCTAGCCTGGGCAACAGAGTGAGACTTTGTCTCAAAAAAAAAAAAACAAAACCAGACTCTTTCTAATTATAAAGTTATAGATAGAACAAAGGTAAAAAGATGAAAATGATGCACCATGAAAACTCTCATTCCAAGAAATCTGGAATATGAAAGGCAAAGGTGAAAAAATGTTTATTAGTCACCAGGGAAATGCATGAGATATTTCACTTAGTAGAATGGTCTCCAGCTCTATCCAGGATAACACAAGAGGTGCTAGATCACCATTGCTTTTTGTGGCTGAGTAGAACTCCATGATATCCGTATGCCACAATCCACTCATGTATTGATGGGCACTTGGGTTGTTTCTGCATCTCTGCATTGTGAATTGTGCTGCTATAAACATTCTAATGCAGATGTGTTTTCACATACTCACTATCAAATTGGTATTAACTGAGCAACACTTAAGTGCACAGATAGTAATAACATTCATCGGGTGTCAGGCAGATGTTGGGGGAGGAGGGGATAGGTATATATACACCTAATGAGTGCAGTGCACACCGTCTGGGGCATGGGCACTCTTAAAGCTCTGACTCGGGTGAGGCAAAAGCAATGTATGTAACTTAAACATCTGTACCCCCGTAATAGGCTGAAATAAAAATAAATGAGATACCATACCTCTACCAGTAAGGCAAAATAAGTAAATAAATAAATAAATAAAATTAATTGAAATGAAATAAAATAAATCCAAAGCCTAGCATCACCAAATATTAGCTCATTATTTTGTGATACAAAGACAAGTGATACAACTAGGATTCTTAAACATTGATGGGTGGGAGTGCTAAAGAGTAAACCAATTTAGAATAGTGTTGGTAGTTTTTTGTAAAGTCATGCATACATCACAATCCAGCAATGCCCCTCATGTGTATTTTCTCTTGATAAATGAAAATATGTGTCCAGAAAAATATTTGAACACAAAGGTTCATTGTAATATCATTCAAAATAGTAAGAAATTGAAAATAGCCCAAATGTCAATCCACAAAAGAATGGATAACATTGAGTGTATATACAAAAGAATAGAATTCAGTAACAAAACAAGAGGAACTATTGAGACACACAACAACATGAATGAATAACTGAAACAGAGATGAGCAAAATAATTCATCCACAAAAGAGTACTTGTGTTATGATTTTACCTTTTTAAAGTTCTAGAACAGGTAAAACTAACTTGTGGTGACAGATATCTTAACAATGTTTGTCATTGGAAGGATTTATCACTGACGGGGCAGGAGCCCAGTCAGAGAGTTTCTCTTGTGATTTAAATGTTCTATATCTTGATATGATTGTATACATTTTCAAACTGTTCAATGATCGATCCAATTGGCTAAGTATAAATCATACTTAAGGAAAACAAAAGGAATTTTGCAAATATTACATATTTTTCTTATGTTAAAAGCATCTAAGTTGAACTGAAAAAAAACCTTACTCATGATTGAGGAGCCCATATATCATATGCATGCTCCCTAGCTCCAGTTGTATCTACATCAATAAATCTGATTTTCACATAATTTTGTGCTTCCTAATTAGAGACCATAATTTATTGGAGGTGTAAAAAATCATTAGAAGATTGATTAAAAAGTCTGTAATAAGGGCATGTGTCACCACAAGAAATATCTTTTTCTTCAAATCGACTTGAAATGTTATTGACCAAAGATCTTTAATATCTGCTTTGTTGTTGTCTTTCAACTTATTTTTATCAAAATAAGACATACACATATTTAAAGAAGTCAAATAATTCTGAAAGGTTTCTTTGAAAAACAGAACTCTTTTGGCCATTGCTTCTATTCCCCAAAATATATACGGGGTGCTACTTCTTGAATTATCTACTCTAAATATATTCTATCGTCTATTATCTTTCTTTGATGGTAGTTGAGAGGCTTTCTTTCTTGGATACACAATCCCCACTTACTCTTCTTTATAAATTTTTACTTAATGAAACAATAGTTGGGACTTAAGATATTATAATTATCCATACATTTATCATCACTGAATAGTTTCTTTTAAAAATTATTTTGGTTTATTCTACAGTTGTAATTGTTTTTATTTGCTTAGTGTTTCACACTCTGGCTGATATTCCACCCAATACACTTCAAAATTTCTTTCATCAGCTAGCAGTATGTCTTTTCCAACGCCCAAACACATGGTCAATGTTTTAAAGTCCACTCTTCTACCAGCTTTCACTCCCCACTCTTCCTCCTCTAGCTTCTTGTCTTCCAGCAAATCTGGAAAGATTGCTCTTGATGTCCAGAGTGTACTTGTTATCCTGGGAAGTTCCTTTCATTCTCCTTTGCTGGCTCCCATATCAAGATCCTGTCTTTCTCTTTCATCCTCTGCCATCATCCTTCTATTCTCTTTGTCCTTAAAAGTTAACAGTTTCTTTATTTCTGTCTTGCTATCTCAGTTAAGTGTGGATAAAGAGACAAGCCCGTGTGGTCACTAGGCCATGTTTAGACAAACTTCATGAGCATGTACTTTGTATTAAACTTTGTCATTGTTATTATAAATAAAATGCCATACCTAAGAAGAACAAATAGACAAAGGATTTTGTTGTTGATATGTGAAAAATGGCAATCAATTAAGTTATTGCGCCAAAAGAAACTCATCCCCCAATCCAAACTGAATGCTATCCTGAATCCTTTTTTACTTGTGCTCCGTATTACACTATTAGTTTATGTTAAAGGAAATTATCTTTAACGTAAACCATCCAAAAAAGGTGAACTATTACGTATTATTACAAAGAAACACCTGTGATTAAGTAATTAGATACTTGCCAGCTACAAAAACATAAGCATATTCTCAATTTATTGTATATAAAATGAAACTAAAAGTTCCTATGTTATTTTGAAGAAAGACGAAATTTTGTAGGTAAAATTATTTTGAATTATAAAGCATTATTTAAAAATGGACATTCATGGATGTTTAACATCTACACAAAAATTATGTCCTGTTAGCTAGAATTGTTTTTCTTCATCAAATGGAAAAGAACATGTAAAAACAATTTATTTCTCTTATGGCAAAAGGATAAGAATAAGGGATAAGGCTTGGAAGGCAGATAAAATTGAGTTACTGCATGGGGAGGAGGTAAGTGGTAGTGGTAGGTGTTTGATAATCTAAAAGGAAATAGGGCACCAGCTCCCTGACTTAAGGAAGTTTTGAAGGGATCAGTGTCTACTTTCACTGTATCATGACAGTAGGTTATCGAATACTACTATAATTGTGGAGAGTTACAAATGCATTGCCATCCTATTTGCGAATACAGTTAATTGATTTGCTGAACAAAGGTAGTTTTAGGATATGTGACATTGTCTGAAATATATGGATGTGTAATAAGCAATCCTTTTCATAAATAGCTAAATAAAATCTGAGTTGATGCTATCTCATAGAACATTCAATAAGAGCACAAAGGAAGTTTCATTACACTTACGTCTTTTTTATGTTAGGAGAAAAAATCATGTTCAGCTCAGGCCATTGAAAAAGAGGAAGTTGATATAACATCATTCTGTAAAATTTAAAGCAGAAATGTAGAACAGAAAGGCAGTTGGCCAGAGTACTCGGCATGGAGAGACAAGTAGTAAGTCAAAGCTCAATGGTCAGAGAGGCCACTTCCAGGAACATGTAGCCAGTCAGTAATGACAACACTCTCTGGAGCATATTGGGGATCAAATATATCTGATAAAGGCTGCAAGTTAAAAATTAATAAAAATTTGCAAAGAGTTAGTGCCTTTTATACAAATAGTAGTGAGCACCATGATGCAGGAAGCATACATAGCGCAGAATTTTATAGAGCACACATATCAAACAAAACACATGAAGCACAGAGAACAGGATCAACAAAATGTGGGCAATATACAGAGACAGTAAAAATGAACCAAATAAAAACTGCAAAAATTCTCTTATTCTAAGAGTTTCATGGGTTCCTCCAGAAGAATTAGGAATTGGTATAAATTTTTTTTATATAGTCTTTATACTTGCTCTGTATAATTTTGTATAAGTTGATTATATAGAAAACTAGATATAATCATCTGATCCTATTCCTGAAGATCAGATTTCATCTATTTCTGAGATACTGTTAGAACCAGATATCTATACCAAATGGATGGCATGTGTTTATTTGCATATATAGATGCTAGCACTCTAAGTGGGCCAAACTAGATGAGTCTCCTGTAGAGAATACTGCTGTGATGAAACTTACTTCTGACTAAACATATTCCATATTGCACATATATAATTTGTATTTATTGTTAGAGCCAGAGTTAACCTAAAGTCAGAAAGCTAGGGTGATGGCCAAAAATCTTAGATTTGGGGACCTCCTACAGATGGTGTTTATTGCCTCTCTCTGTATTTTGTGGAAAAACTGTAGATCACCAGATTAGTCAGAGTTGCTGAGCTGGAAGTAAGTAGTGAATTCACAGCTGAGCCACTAGAAATTGCTGGAGTCAGAGAGAAGGACAAAGGCAGAATATAAGGGCAAGTACTATGGCCAGGTCCTAGGAAAGTTGAATAAAAATTGTATCTGGAGGAGGTAGATGTTATGTCTGAAAGTCACAGAGCAAAGAAACTGGAGAGAGATAGAGAGAGTTATATAAATTAGGGCAGAAAGAAAAGAGAGGTTATGCCTGAGTAAATGTCTCAAATCTTGGCTGGCAATTTTTCTTAAAAAGGCTGGAAGATTTGGTTTATAGGATGTATCAAACTGGCTATATGAGATACCACATAACACACATTAAGATAGCTATTATTAAAAAAAAAAAAAAGAAACGAAGTGTTGGCAAGGATGTGGAGAAATTTGAATCCTTGTGCATTGCCGGTGGAAATGTAAGATGGTACGGTTACTGTGGAAAATGGTATAACAATTCCTCAAAAAATTAAACATAAAATTACCATATGATTCAGTAACTCCACTTCCGTGTACACACCCAATAGAAAGAAAGCAGGAGTTATCTGTACAACCAGGTTCACTGCAGCATTATTCACAACAGCCGAAAGGCGTAAGCAACTCAAGTATTCATCAGTAGACAAATGGATAAATGAAATGTGTTATGTACACACAATGGAATAATATTCAGCCTTAAAAAGAAATCCTGACATATGCTGTAATATGGATGAACCTTAAAGACATTATGCTAAGCAAAATAAGACAGTCACAATAGGATAGGGTAAATATCATGACATCACTATAAGATAAATAGTATATGATTCCACTTATATGAGGTGCCTAGAGAGGTCAGAATTGTAAGGACATAAAGTAAAGTGATGGCTGTTAGGGACTGGGGACAGGAAAGCATGCAAACTTCACGTCTAATGGGTACAGAGTTTCAGTTTGGGAAGATGAAAAAGTTCCCATGATGGATTGCACAACATTGTGAGTATTGTTAATGCCATAGAACTATACACATAAAAATGGCTAAAATGGCAAATTTTATGCTATGTGTCTTTTACCACAATTATAGAAAGAAAATAAAACATTACTAGTATCTCCCCTACACACACACACACACACACACACACACACACATACACACACAAACCCAACAACAAAACAGAAAGCATTATGTAGATCTAAGTTTATGGATATGAGGATTTACAACATAAATATTCATATTTTAAATTGTATGACAACATTATACCGTGACTTTAATTATTAAAAAGCATATCTATTTTATATATGGGTGTATGTTTGCACAATAAATAAAAATGTCTATACATTTTACATAGGTAAAAATAAATAATTTTTTAAAAAAATTCTTGCTATATGTACTAAGAACCAGACCAAAGAAAAGTAGATAAAAAGATAAATAAAATAATATGAATGGCAGGTAGTATGTGAAAATTATTTCCAACATGGAAGTCCCTGACCCTCCCATATTATCATCCTGCAACTACTTGGTAGCCAGGTGTTACACATTCCAGCTTCAGCAGGGAGTTAATCTCAGTTTACGGGGTCCATCAACCAAATACGTAATTACAGAGAAAAAAAATTGGTTATAAAAAAATATCAAGGGAAGCCTTGATCAGAGTATAAACTTTATGGGCAGTGTTAGTAGGCAGAATATCCAAAGGGAATAGAGTCATAGACAATTGCAATACAAACACTGCCCATACAGTACATTTGAGATCTGTTGATACCTTTGCTCAGAAATAGCTACTTTGTTTTGCTTTTAAGAGGTCAGTGTCTGTTATTGCCTGACCTTTTAGGTAGCCCTGAGAAAAGTGTAAAGTATCTCTAATTCAAGACTCCCACCTATCCTGGTGATCTTAAGCCTCCCAAATGACTATCTGAGTTCTTTTCCCTTAGAAAAGGTTTTGTTCTTAGTAGTTGCCAATTATCACCCTAAGTGAGGACATTGAATCAAATATAATAGGGAATTTTGAACAGAGCAAATTAGAATGTGTATGCAATGTGCCCATCCCTGTGTTCAGAAGGACAGGTTCCTGAGACTGGCAATTGCATTAGAACTATGTGGAGTTACTAGCGAGCATTTCCCCAGACAAAGGGGTCTGTAGAAGTAAGGGGAGGAGAAAGGAAAGCTGAGCAGAAATAAACAACTGATGTTTGCTACAAAATATCTTAGCCTAGAGGCCTACAGCATGTGGATTTTCTACCTCTACCTATTTTTGCTGCGAAAACACAAATGTCTAGTGGAACCCAGTACGTGCACTGAAAGGGTGGGCACATACTGAGCTCACTGGATCTGATCGGAGAAGAGACCCAGGATTGGGATGCCAGTCTAGCTGCGTGGCGGGATGAAGCCAAAACTGTAAGCATTAAATCATATATTCGTTTACTCTTTCAATGCATTTGTTGAGTCATTAGTCTTTGGCACTGGGTTAGATCTGTGAACAGGATGAGCAAGGTACTTAATGCCAGGGAGCTCACGTTACAGTGATCAAAGGGAGAATTCTTGAGCTATCCTCAAAGCTCACCTAGCCTTTTGCTCCTATCCTTTTCTATAGACAAATGGTAGAGAAAACAGGAGGGATAGGACCAGAGACAGTCAAGCCTGATGTCTTCTGACCTTTTTCCTTGGCACTGAAGTGACAGAGAAGACAGGGGGAAGGAAGAGAGGACATTGTTCAAGTGTATGATCATTCAATAGTTACCTCACTGGTTAGTAAATATGACCAAAGCAGTAAATAGAGGGTGGAGTGAGGAGTATTCCCTCCCACTTATATTCATGTTGGAGATTGATAAATCTACCTAAACAGATCCTTTTTCAGGGTGGGCATAGGGTTATGAGAGTAAAGCATTGCACAGACATGAGTCATAAGCGCACACAGCTTGCATCCTGACAGATAGATTCGTTTTATTTCTCCAAGAGTCTAGTGTCATGGGAGAATTGAATCCAATGACGATAAGTCTCTAAAACTAGTTTTTAGGCTATTTCACTTCTTTTCTAACATTATGTAACTCAAGTGTCAATAAAGTCCACATTCTACACCTGCCAAATGTCTCTCAAACAATTTCTGAGTTTCTCAGATACTGCCTAAAGGCAATCCTAGTCAAATCCCAAAGGCTTCTCTGCCCAGAACTCATCTTGCTGCTGCCTTGTGACCCTGCCATAACCACCAGTGACCCTCAGGGGCAGTTGCTTATTGGACAGTACTGTCCTCCGCGGGTCACCTTTGCTCCTGCCCCGCTGTGGCCTCAGGGAACACTGATTCTCTGTTTTCTCACAGAACAAATGAGACCATATTTTGCCTGTGAAAGATGTACTTACGGTTTAGAAATAATAGAAATATAGCCCAAAGACTTTTTTATAACTGCTATTCAAAGTCACTATTCTCAGGGCCCACAAGCTCAGACTTGACCTTGGGGTCCTTCCCCAGACTGGCTTCTTCTCTGGCTTCGAAATGTCTTCAAACGGCAGGGAACTAGTCACCACCATGGATGCTCTGGCACCTCCACTCCTCAGACTTCTGGCCCATCTAGATACAATGAGAGGGGACATGTCTCTTCTCAAGCTAAGACCCATCTTTTTACTGACCCAATTCACTACTTTCCAGAATGATAACTGTGGAGCCATAGGAAGGAAACAGCACCATCCCTTACACCTATGGAATCCGGCTTCACAGCCTCCAAAAGAGTGGACCAATAGCCTAATAGCACATTTACCAACCTTGAACTTATTTAATCATAAATAACACCAAGTATTTGACCTTACGGTATACATTTTATAATGACAAAGCCAGTCTCGAAGGGTAACATTGGGTAAGCTTAAAGGATTCTGTAGCCAAACTGTTTAGGTTGGAATCCTAGGTCTATGACTTACTAGATATGTGACCATGGAGATCTTACTTCTTAGTTTTCTCATCTGTAAGTTGGGAACAAAGACAGTACCTGTTTTATAGAGATTGGAGAATTAAGAAGATTAATGTATGAAAATGACTTAAATTTGGACTTATGACTTACATTTGGAACTATCATCTAATAAAGGCTGTTTTATAATAAGCACTATGTAAGTATTAGCTGCTATTATTATTATTATTAGTGGTAGTGCTTTTTCAATGGTGTTTTCCCCTACATGAAATAATGAGGAATGTGGGATTTACACATCTCCTGCTGTAGTCTAGTTTTGGCTCTTGGTCACTCATGTGCAAAAGCTTGAACATAAATTCACATGCACATCCCAAGAACAAATAATAGTTTTCAGGCATAAGAAAATTTAGGAAAATTTTAGAAAATTTTTTATTTTGGAAATAAAACAAGTTTTTTTTCTAATTATGCAAATAATACTAATATACTTACATTACACTTTCAAACTGTACATTTACAACTGAGGATGTAGCACCAGTATTGGGTGGCTGCACCAGTTTACATGTTTTCTTGGCCAAATATAAGAAGGTATTTGTTTTCCATATTCATAATTAAGAACCTGACGATTCAATTCTTTTAAGAACCAAGAAAATTTGTCTGAAAATACATTCCATTCTTTCCTCTAGGAGGCAGAAACTTCTTTGTAACCACCACGTTGATAGAATTATCCTTATTCTCAAGCATTAGTATCTCCAGCTTTGAGATAACATTAATGTGTAGTCCCCTCTAGGCACCCAACAGCTATACAATTTCCCCATCCCTTTGTCACCTATGTATGCTGCTTCCTTGAAATAGGAAAGACCTTCAACTCCTCTGTCTACACTAAGGAAACTAACATACGGGGGTGATTAAAATGCGTCATTCAAGGTTTCACAACTAGTAAGTGATAACATCATGATCTGATGTCTTCTGATTCCAAATTCAGTGATCTTTGTCTACCCGACTGTCCTTAGTAAAGTTTAAATTCTTCTTTAAATTGTAACCCTACTCTTAATTATCTCAGTTCTACAGATGAAAAACAAAAGGCTCTTTGAGGTAAAGTAACTTGCCCATATTCACACTGTTGGCAGTCCTTCAGATGAGATGTGTATATTCACAAACATATATTCTTTTTTAACCACGCTGAATGTATTTGAAAGTTAAAGTAGTTAGAAGAAAATTATTTGATCTTAGAATAAATTTACTCCTCTTTGCCAGTATATGGGTAAGACCCATGGTTTTGACCTCATAAGAGCAGCACTAGAATCAAATGACATGATCAATGCACTTGTGCATTGATCATGACTGGTGTGAAGCTGATATCAATTTATATTGAGCCAAAATAAGTCATAGAGGCTGCTTATTAGTAGGATGACCATATGATTTATCATCTAAATCAGGATGCTTTTGAGAGTAAAAGTGGTGCCATTAATAATGATACCGGGACAACAGGATTAACTGGGACTGTTCTGAGCAAACACGAATGCATGGTTAACCTTCAAATAGCCTATAAATGTGGCCATTGGCTTATGTTACTGACATTGCTTCCTGTAAGGAGGATATATGGTCATTCAGGGACAATTAATAAATAAATATATAAAAGAGCTCTCACATTGTGGAGGCAGACACCTCCTGGCAAAAGAGCAGACTTCCTATTTTAATCATAAATACTTCTGCTCATCATTAATCCCCTGAATAACAGAAATCTACTAAATGTGTTTTAATAATAAATATTTTCACGTAGCTTGAATCTCCTCACTGCCCCATTTATCTGGTCAGTGGAATCATAATGCTTGCCTTGTTGAGCTGTGAATAGATTCTTCTAGCCTGCCTCCAGCTATGTGCTTGCTAATTTCTCCTTGCAAGGTGGCCTGCAGAGCAGAGCCATGATTTCAAACGCTATCTCCAAACAGAGTGGCAGTGGGAGGCCAAAGGAATCTACCAAGTAAAGCAAATTTGAAGGGTGTTTAAAAAAATTATAATGGCTGTCTTGATTCTGATGCTAATCTCATATTAAATCCTACAGTG